>PISX010009148.1:0-77478 GCA_004024625.1 Mellivora capensis | reverse complement strand
TGGAATAAAAAAGAATGAGAGAAGAGCTGGTAAACAATGAGGAATGTCAATAAAATTACATTCATTGACTAACAAAAAGTAGAAGTGTGCGGATAAGTAGTGACTGACTTGGCCTGCCAGGGGAAGTCTGAGGGGTTGGCATCATGGAAACCTGGAGGGAGTCAGGAACTGGAGGTGTCATGTAGCGGTGAAGTTGGGGATGAATGGTAGGACTGGTAATTTAGAAGACTGGCTGAAAGTATGTAAGGGGTAATTAGACCCTTAGACAAACTCCTCCAAAAGCCTGTCTTTTCCAAAATAAAACAGGAGACTTAGTCCCTTAAAAATTGAATCAGAATGGGACGCCTGGGTGGCTCAGTTGGTTAAGCGGCTGCCTTCGGCTCAGGTCATGATCCCGGCATCCTGGGATCGTGTCCCACATCGGGCTCCTTGCTCGGCAGGGAGCCTGCTTCTCCCTCTGCCTCTGCCTTCCACTCTGTCTGCCTGTGGTCACTCTCTGGCTCTCTCTCTCTCTCTCTCTCTCTCTGAGAAAAATAAATAAATAAAATCTTTAAAAAAAATTGAATCAGAAAGACTCTAGTCTCAGGGACACTGGGCACAGCTGAGAGTAGGCAAAAGGCAATCAATGGGAAGCACAAGTACTGACTGGAAGTCCACTCTCCTTGGCTTCCAGGATGCTCGGATTGAAGCTTATGTCCCACAGACATCCGCCTCCAATAAAGTGACTGGTCCAACAGAAGCAAACTATGTGGGCAGACATCTGTCAAGGCCAGCTCCTGCCCCAACCACCTCTCAGTGAAGCCCAATAGGTTGACAGGCTGCCCCATACACAGTGCTCTAAAAAAATTCATAGTGAGATAAATAGAGCTATAAAGTTAAACTTATATGAAAAAACCTCAAAACAAAAAAAAAAAAACTCCAAGGAAACAGAAATAACGTAGAGAACAAAAAGAAATGTCTAGAAAAATATAATTGCTCCTTTGAGAAAAAAAGACATTTGATCATTGAAACAAAAAATAAGGTTGTAAAAATGTTATGGAGAAGAAAAAAGGAGATCTCAAAACTCAAAAAATGGAGCAAAAATTAAACACATTTATAATTCAAATGAAGGATACATTAGGGTCACAAAAATCCCTCAGAAAGTAACTATAAAAATAAACAGAAATTAAGAGCTAACATAGAATATTAATACAGCAAGTCTAATATCTGACTAAAGTAAGTTACAAATAATAGACAAATGGAAGAAAGGTATTTACCAAAGAAATAATTCAACAAAGGCTTGTGGAGTACCCAGCATATCAAAGCATGTCATTACAGGATTTCAGAACATGACAAATAAATCAAATATTCCTAAAGCTTCAAAGAGATATAAAACAGCTCATATACAAAGGACTGGGAATCAGAATGGCATTAGGCTTTCTAAAACAATATTGGAACCTGTCAGTAGAACGATACTTTAGAAATTCTGAAAGAAACTGATTTCAAACATGGAATTCTATACACAAACCATTATGGAATATTAATAATATTACAGATATGAAGGAAGTGACTCACATACTTAACCCCCATGTACACTTTCTGAGGCAGATGGGGGTTGCATGCCCCCTAAAGGAGGTAGCAATCCCTGAAAGAAGAAGATGCAGGAAACAGGAAATAGGCAATCCCTGGTGCAAAAGGCGAAAGTGAGTCTCAGTACAACGGCTGAGGAGAGTCCTGGGTTAAAACCAGGGACCAACAGTGCTGACTAGAAGAGACGGGAGACTCCTGGTGGATCGCTCCAACACAAAGGGGAGGGAAAGGAAACAATGCATTAGTATTACCTGATGCATTTCACCATATTGAAAAGAACATTTGAAATGCAATTACTGGTAAGAACATGGAAAAGGAAGCCAGTGGAAAAACAAGAGTCACTTGTTAATTTTAGGAGAATATATATGTGTATATTCATGTACATACACGCACACAATTGGAATATGCTGTATGCTTCAGCTGTGGTTTATACTTATCCTGTCATAATATAAGCTATGAACATAAATTTAGCATAAAATTGATAAAACTATATTGGGAAGATGGAGAAAAGAATTTTAATTGATGGCTCAGCGAAGAGAACCAAATTCTTTTCTTTCAGAGGATGATTTCAAGACAACTACACTTTTTATAAACAGAACCCCAACCAAATGTGTTAGAGATGAAATAAATACTTGAAGAAACCATTAAAAAATGTTGAAAGAGGTTCACTCAGGAGAGAAATGGGGGGAGAGTAAAGGACTACCTTTTTTTTTTTTTAACTTGAATTGACTTTAGAAACAAATGTTTTGTTTAAAGGCATTAATGAAGAGGGGAAAGAAACATCTAGAAAGATGAAGGTATTACTAGAAGATAAACACAGAATCATAATCGAACATTCTTATAATATGGGAGGAAAACATGTGGGGAGGGAGATCCATGGTGAAAAGGGCTTCTGAGATCCAAGTCTGGTGAGGACTAAGCAAACACTGAATTTGGCTACTGAAAGTTCATCCACAGCCTTCAGGAAGGTCACCTGGGGCTGCTTCAGATTCTGGCTGGGAAGGGTTTTCAGATAAATCACTGATGGAACCCCTCCCTCCTCCCACCCTTCTGCTCTCACAACACCATTCACCAGATCAGCTCAGCCACAGCCTTTCAGAATGTTCAGATCTTGTAGGTAAACAGAAGGGAGACAGGAGTCGGTCATACTCAGGTGAGGGAACTGCTGGTTCTCCCAAGGATCAATCCATCAACAAGTGTTTATTTAGTGCTTTGTGTACTGGCTGCAGGAAAAGGAAAAACAAGACCAGAAACAAACACATGGTTCCTGCCCTCATGGGACATATGCTCTATTTAGAACAGAATGGCACACTCTCAGACGAAATAAAAGAACACGAAGGGCATGAAGAGTCAAGTGATAAAATGTGTAATGCTGACCTGACCTGCTATAAAGGCTCATGGGGGCTGCAACAGCTGGGAAGCTCACAAAGGAAGTCTGGTTTTGAACTGAGACTTGGGGGTACCATGGAGTGACAAGGGGCATTGGGGAATGAGAGCAGGGAGAGAGTTGCTGCAGGAGATAAGGCTGGATATGTCTTTCTGGAAACACTGCAGTGTTCAGATAACAAACTCCTTTCTGGGTGAACGCGAACCTCTCCTGTCTCAGCGCTGGCCCTGCAGTAATAGGAGTTTCAGCGAAGCCAACTTGCCTAGGTTTCAAGGCAGTAATTATACATGCCTGCCTTAGGTGATGGCACTGAGGACTACATCATATAAGGAAAGGGAATTTTTGAATTGTAAATTGATGCCAAAAAAAAGCAAGCTGTAATGGAACTTGGGTGTTGGGAGTCTGTGACTATCACTGCTCATTTATTCATCTGACTCATTCAACACACGCAGGTGAGGTGAGGTGCTCAGGCTTTGGAAGGGAGTAAGACAGACACTGTACTGGGGCTGACACCGTACAGCTCATTACACAATCCCCTGCGTAGTCCCACAGCATGGTCCATCGGGGTTTGCATTATCTGGCTTCCAACAACTTCACACTGTCATGAGCCAGGGCTCATGTGGCGTCATCACACGGATCTTCTCTCATTCCATGAATACACTCTGCTTCCTTCCTGCCCAGAGACTTTGTGCCCCCCTCTCTCTCTTCCTGTTCCTCTTCACTCCTCATTTTCCTTCACATCTTAGTGAAAATGTCCATACACTGCGGATGCTTTTCTTGATATCCCAGCGGAGGTCAGGTCACCCTGCTATCATCACAGCTTCTTAGGACTCTAGTGTAGCAATCAGCAAAAGTGTAAACACAAATTAAATATGCGGTTTAAACTCTACAGTTCCTTGCTAGAATGTACACTTTATGAGCAGAAATCTTTTCCTTTTTACCATCGTAAACCTAGGACTTATTATGATGTCTGGCTGTCATAAGGCTTCAATATACATTTTCTGACTGACTGGTCAGACATATGAAACCATTTTCAAATGTTGGTCATGGAAAGCAATTTATGCTCATGAATCTCTAACTTTCTTTAACAACCTGTTACAGACCCATCTTTTGCAGGTTTATCCAGCCATCTCTGATTCTATTTTTATATACTTGCAAGTTCCTTAAGTTATCTCAGAAATGCCAGACTCAGAATCAAATTACATAATCTTTGTCCACTGTCACCAGGAATCAAAGCCTTTTCTTTTCCTGTTTTTCAATTTACTTGTAAAATCAGGGGGTGAGAGGAAGGCTACTCTAATAGGGGCATTTATTGCAGTATAGAAATAACTGATAATTATGCTCTCCAAATGAACTTGACTCTATGGCTGGTGTCAGGTTTTGCTAAGTGCCCTGGGCCCAACTGAGACTAATTAGGCTTGCATTAAATATTAAAGCTTTCTGACACCCAGGTTTTGATGGTGACAGAAGAAAAGAAATCCTGTAACCTAATCTGCACACGACAGGAGTAATTTATGTTCACTTCTTATAACAAAAGAAAATCCAATCACGAAGATGGCTGGAAGATATATTTAAGGGAAAAGTTAATGTAAAAAAAATTGCATAAACACACACAGAGTACATAAAATAACACAAAAATGTCAACCGATAGTTCCTGTTTGCCACCAACTACATCAAATGCCTGTTGATTGTTCTCCTATAAACTTATGCTTGCATGGGAAATAGCTTTTTGCCTATAAATGTGCTTAATATAGCGTAGGGGCACAGAGTCAGCATGGACCTTTAGATGGCGAAACTAGGATAATGTCATTTCCACATAGGAAATGTCTATTGTATATAGAGTTCATTTACAATCTATCATATGACCATAACTTTGTGTTCCTTCAGTTATTGAACATATAAAGGGCAACTTGCTTTTTCTTCTAGATGAGGGACTACTCAAGGTTAGGAAACGTGGTCTATGTCCCAGCTTGTCTCTAGCTGAACACGTGGTCTTAGACAAATCAGAGTCCTCTGTGCCCTTTGGTGACACCCATCTCTGAGAGTGTTAGCCACAAATGAGAAAGCACAGTGGTTTTCACCATCCACAAGTCCCCGGACTCCAAACTTTACTGTGTGTGTACGAAAACAAAAACAAACCAGCGGGCAGTATTTCATCGGCACAAATAAAGTTTACAAACCGAAATGTATGCTCTTTACCTGTTTGGGAGCTCCTGAGGAGTGAGAAAAAATTGTTTTTAATGAAATGTTTTTATAAATGGAAAAGCTGAAACATACAAAGATAGAAGCCATGGAACAATAATCCCTGAGGTGCTCACCACCAGATTCAATAATCATCAACTCATGGCCAATGTCATGTCATTTCCCCTCCCTGACACCCCAGAGTTAGCAGATCTCCCCTCACTATAGATTGTCTTTCATAAACATTTCAAATGTAAAATGAAAATAGGAGGACTTCATTAAAAAACGGTGATGTCAAATTAAAAATTAACATTAATTCCTAAGTAAAAATGGGGTTATTTTCATTAATTAAAAAATATAGGAATGGGAGACTTGAAGAAGTCATTATTACTGGGTCAACCTCAGAATCCTATTTGATTTTTTTTTTTAATGTGAGAATGGAAAATTCTGATGGCATAGAAAAGTAATTTTAAATAGTAGCAATCTTTCCAGCAATGTACCTGACAATAAATATTAAGCATATCTTTCAAGTGACTGAGATTGAGTAAAGAACTTTCAAATAAGTTAATTGAACAGCTAAGGTTAAAAATCAAAGTCTTCTTATTTTGTTAAAATGTGGCTTATAACACATTTTATGTGGCTTATGACACATGTACACGAGGTGCATGTTATTAGTTTTGTTGTTGTTATACTTTTCAATAGGCTACTAGGTGTTTCATAGAGGCCTTGTACAGGACTCTGTGCAGAGTATGCCCTCAGTAAGTATTTATTCACTGAAAAAAATTAATAAAAATATTTTAGTTAAATATCTGTGCAACACTGAGACTTCTATTGATAAATCTTGACAGTGAGTTTTTAAAACCACTGGAATCGGGGATACTTGGCTAGCTCAGTCAGTGTAACATGTAGCTCTTAATCTCAGGGTTGTGAGTTTGAGCCCCACACTGGGTGCAGAAGTTAATTTCTTTTCTTAATCTAAACCCAACAACAACAACAACAAAACCAAACCACCAGAATCAGAGATGAGCAAGAAGTCTCAAACAGTGAAATGAATAAATCTAAGATATCCCATTTTTATTTCATTGTTTGTTATTAAAGCTAGATTATTGGATGTACGCTACTACCCATTATATTTACTGAAGAATATTGTATTATAAATCAGGAAACTTGAGTGTCCAGACCCTCCTTGGCCATTATTGACTTTAGTTATCTTGGATGGTCATTTCCATCTAGGGAACCCTAGTAATATAACACAATTAATGGCTGAACAAGATAACTAACCTTACCTCTTATGATTCTCAGTTCTATGATTCTTAGTATAAGAGTCGTGGGAACTACTTATGGTGGCTTGAGGAAGGTTCATAATTTGGAAAAATAGCTTTCCAGTGGTATTCTAAGAACCTATCTCAGAAAGTGGGGACAACTTAGAGTTGGTGTTCGCCTGTCTCTCCAAATTGCGCTACCACACTCCTGTTAAAAAGAACTAGAATTCAGGTAGTCCTAGAGCTCTTTCAAAGGGCAAAGTAAGGAGGGCCTTTCTAAATTTATTGGAAGAGAGCGCAATTTTCCTGTGAAACGCAGTATAATCAACTTGGAGAATATTACAACCCTTCATTCCCTGCCATGAGTACAACAGATTTAGAAACAGACTTATTTATTTTCCCATTTTCTTCCCCCGCCCCCTCCACTGAAGTACATTATGCAATTATGGAAAAACCATTTTCTAGCCAAAGGCAGCTGGTTGCCACGGGTTACAAGAGCCTTACCAGTCCCCAGGGTGATTTGCTGACTGAAACCGTTGCAGGAGGGAGGGGCCAAAGAAGAGAGGCAGAGGGAGGCAGGCCAGACCAAATCCTGCACACCTGTACCCTTCTCTCCTCCAGAGTGGGTCTCCGACCAGCTTGGGATGGAATGGGAACTTGCCTGAGGCAAGGTAGTTGGAGGGACACAGTCTATGTGGTACCTAGAGAGGTGCTTTGATTATGAGTTAAGAACATGTTGGAAGATGGAAAGCAGTTCATTAAAGACTGGATATCTCTCTTTCTGCCCCCTCCCCTTTAAAATACTAGCAAATTAGAGTTGAAAGTCACTGTAGTTTTTTATGTGATACTGAAATTCTTCCACATCCCCCTACATCCATTGATCTCTCTTTGAATTCTTAGACTGACAGGGAACTCATGCCTTCTTAGCCACTGTGTTGTACGGTTATTTGCATTAGTAGTAATGGCATTTAATACTTATTGGATTCTACATCTCAGGGTCTGGACTAACCGCTTTCATTTAATCTTAACAATTAATGAAGTTGATAACCTGTTTCTCAGATGAGAAAACCAAGGCACAGGTTATATATCCAAAAACTAGAGGGACTTGAATTTAAATTAATGTTTGTCGAATTCTAAGGCTAGAATCTTTTGATTATGCATGCTTCATTTTCTCTCTCTCTTTTAAGATCTCTATCTCTTTTATACCAGTTTCATGTTTTCATTCCCCTGGGGACCTCCTGTGTCTCACTCTTTGCAAATATGTTCCTTAGGTTAGCATGTCCTGAAGTGTTTATTTAATCTACATTGTCTGATCACACATGTTCTCCATATTCTACTTCTGTTAGTTCATTCCAAAACAAATATACTTTTTCTGATCTCCACAAGTATTATATTCCTGAAACTTGAGTCAGCTTAAAGCCCGGAGCCTATTTCACCCATGCTGAGTTTAACTTATGTACTTTCCATCTTCTATACTTTTTTTTAATTTTTTTAAAAATTTATTTATTTGTCAGAGAGAGAGTGAGCACAGGCAGACAGAGTGGCAGGCAGAGGGAGAAGCAGGCTCCTCGCTGATCAAGGAGCCCGATGCGGGACCCGATCTCAGGATGCTGGGATCATGACCTGAGCTGAAGGCAGCCTCTTAACCAACTGAGCCACCCAGATGTCCCCATCTTCTATACTTTTTAAGTGAATAGTGGCAGATGTTGTTTGCATTTCTTCATGTAAAATTCCATTCAGTTGGTTAGTTTTATCAACCCAGGTTATGGAAACTTCTTTAGATACGACTCTTTTCATGTAACCTGTTTGATTTGACCAACTATGACTTAGTCCATGCTACAAATTAAAATATAATGATAATGATAAAGAACGTAGACAAGAATGTAGTCTCACATACAGAAATATGAAATCGGCAGGAGTCATACACTTCTCTGTCCAGATTAGCTAAGAAAAGGATATTGTGAACAGGTCACTGAAAGAAGATGTGCTGTGGGGAGAAGAATGGCTAAGAAAACCATCTGTTTCCAACAACATCGTTGCTGGTGGTAAGAATGGTAGAGGAAGTCATCCTGAGCTCTTGAGCTCTAAACCAAAACTACATAGATCAGAACCTCTGCAGACACCTACTCTGTTTACAGAACACCAAGTATATTTTAAAATTACTTTAGAAATCAGATAAACATTAACTGAAGCTAGCAAACAAAAGCACCTATCAGGTAGGTATTCAAGAGTTTGTTTTTGTTTTTTTTAATCATCAATTCATTCTACATTTATCGTCATAGGTCTTGTACTGCCCTCATGTAGCTCAAGGTCTAATGACGGGATAAAAGCAGATCCACAAACTGAGTGTGATAAATACTATTAACTAACATAATTGGGTTTTTAGAGACAAGAGGACAAGTGGAAAATTTAGATAATTACAGAATGCTTCTCTGAAGGAATAAGTCTTGAAGTGAGACTTGGAGGACATATAGCTTTATTTGGACGGGGTGGGGAGGGTTGATTCTGGTAGAATGCTTTGAGGAAAAAACAAACTTTAAACAACTGAAAGAGGACCAAAATAGCTGAAGGGTGGGCTGTAAGGTATGAAATGCAGACAGGGCCAGGTCACCCTGGGCTTTGCATAAGGAGGGCACATTTCATCCTAAGTCTAATGAGAATCTACGGAAGGGTTTAAGGAAAAGATACAACTTCATTAAATTCCTTTTTAAAGAAGGTAGCTTTGCCTGTGAGGTAGAAACAAGTGAAGGCAGTTAGGAATGAAAATAAGGAGATCAGTGAAAGGACATTGCAGGCCCAGAGATCAAGGGAGAGAGTGACTGCTTACATTAGAGCAGTACAGTTGAAAAGTGGGCGATAGGAACTAGTTTGCAATTAGATTCTATGGCATTTGGCTTTCGACTGTGTGTGGAGGGTGAGTAAAATGTCAAAAATCATAAAACTCCAATAGTTACATTTTTTCCCTTAAAAGTGTATAGCCTTAGCAGGGAGGGAATAGGTTCACAAGTAAGAGACAAATGTAAAAGGGTTTGGAGGGTGCAGAAGAGGCCTAGTTTGTAGTGGGGGATCTCGAGGAAGGCTTCAAGAAGTGGGGCTGTGTGAGGCAGTTCCTCACTTGTGGCGATGTCAGGATGTAGGAGTGACACAATCATGACCGGGCAGACACGGGAGTACTTTCACTTCTACAGACTTATGTCATCATGCATGTGGTACGATATACTGAATGCCTACGAGATGCCAAGAATTTTAGACATTTCACCCAACATTGAGTGTGCAACTAGATATTTGTTTTTAACCATTTTATAGAAAGAGAAAGTTGTAAAGTTTAAGTAAGGTACTCAGTAGTGTATGACCTGTACAAATGATTGAGCCTGTTTTGAACCTAATTTTGCTGGACTTAAAAATTTTAAATTTATAACTGCTGCATCTATCCCCCCCCACCCAGATGCCTTTTTCTTCATACTACTTATACTATCCAACATAATACATATCACTTATTTGCTTTTATTTGCTTCTATTGTAAGCCCTACTGTAAAGGCCAAAATGTTCCTGTTTTATTCACCACTGGATCCTCAGCACCTAGGTAGAGATATACTCAAAGTTATTCAGAGGAATGAATCTGAAAAATGGATGATTCTGAGCCTATTTCCCTCTGACTAACCAAGGTCTTCCATTAAATTCAAGTATATCAGTTTTTAATGTTATTGATCTAGTTTTACTAACTCAATCCATATTTGATGTTATCCTTTCTTTTTATTACACACCAGTGTCAGTCAAAACTACTTTATTGACCCATATGCTAGGCTCTAGGGTGACTATGAAGACATACAGGACAGACTGTGCCCTCAGAGAGCATATGATATATTTGAAGACACATGACATAATCTTTTGAAAGGTTAAGTAATACTAACACAGAGATATAATCAATATCACAAGACTGCATTAAGACCAAATTGAAGTGCCAAAGAGAACAATAAGGATAATAAATATTATGGGAGATAAGAAGACATTATTGAGGATTGAGTTGATCTACTTTTGTTTCGTAGAGGAAAAGAACTTTGACCAAGATATTAAAGATGGGTAAGATCTTCTTAAAGAGAAGATATTAGGATTAGCCAGGTATTAGACAGGCAGAAACCTATAGGTGAACCTAAATAAACTGGAGGGACAATGTATAGAAAGAGCTGGCTGGATCAGAGAATGAGAGAACATGAGTATCCAGGATACTAAACCTCACTGTGAGATCTGAAACTCCTAAAATGAGGTTTCCAAAAACAGATCATTATCACATCCTGACTTGAGATGACCTCTCAGTTTTACTTCTGAGCAGCTTCATTACGGCAAGGTAGGTGAAGGCACTACCTCAACACCAAACATTAAGGGATGAGGGGCAGATTTTAGCATGGAAACTTACAACGTGAAGGTCAGAAAGATCTGCTGTTCTGTAAACATCATGCAGAGAAGGGTCTCGCACCTGAATAGTTTGCTGGAAATATAATTGGTTTGAGTCTTAGGGCAAAGGGCTTGTTCTCTTACTACTATACAGTATGAGAGAGGACAGCTTTGAAGAAGAGCTGCCCCATGGGCATTCTGGGTCCAATGCCAGCTGTGCAGGAACTTGAGAATGGCAACCCCCAGCCCCTATGACCTTGGTAAACTTGGATTTGAGTCACTGGGCAAAAGGTGCTCCCTGTTCCCTTGGGAAACTTGAATCAGGCACCTATTTCCAAGTAATCTGAGTCTTTAGGGATAGTCCCCAAGGAAACCCTATATCTCTCACCAACATGTTGATGAATTCAGCATCTCAGACAGGCTCTCTTGACTTAAGAGAATGTTGATTGATATACTTCTTTATTAAAAAATGTGTATGCTGGGATGCCTGGGTGGCTCATTTGGTTAAGCGGCTGCCTTCGGCTCAGGTCATGATCCCAACATCCTGGGATCGAGTCCCACATCGGGCTCCTTGCTCGGCAGGGAACCTGCTTCTCCCTCTGCCTCTGCCTGCCACTCTGTCTGCCTGTGCTCCCTCTCTCTCTCTCCCTCTCTCTGACAAAAAAAAAAAAAAAAAAAAAAAAGAATAAGTTTAAAAAAAAATGTGTATGTTGTGCTTCAGTGTAAAAGCATTGTGACTACTATGTGACAAGCACTAAGATAGGCATCAGGTACACGTCAGTGAATGAGGTAGGACCCCTGCTCAGGGATGATAAGGAAGTGTGGCAGGGTGGGGGTGGTCTAATGACTGATGATGAGGAAGGCCATGAGATTTTCACATGCTGGACACTGCGAAAGGTTGAGGAAGGTTCATCTTGTCTGAACTATAAAGAGGAGCTGGGGATGGACTATGGGAAGTAAGGGCTTTCCAGGTGGAGAAGCTGGCATGAGCAAAGGTCCAGAGCCCGTTCACACGGCTGCAAGTGACTCAGTGCAGGAGGGGCATAGGGAGAGATGAAGATCCAAACGGGGCCCATATCTGAAAATGCTCAGGTCATGCTAGGAAATTTGACCCCTGTCCTAAGGAAACATTGAAGTGTTCCAGTCAGGGGAAGAGAATGGCCAGATTATGTTTTTAAAGAGTCTGCCTAACAGTGCTCTTCAAAAAAAATAGAAAATGAACCAAAATATGAGTGACATTTGTAATTTTACATGTTCTAGTAACATTCAAAAAAAGGAGGTAGATTTAAATAATTTTAATATATTTCATGTAATTCGGTATACTTGAAATCTTATTGTTTCAACATGAAATCAACAGAAACACGACTAAGGAATGACTGTACGTTCTTTGGTTTGTACTGAGGATTCAATATCCAAGGTGGATTTGACACTCAGGGCACACCTCAGATTGAACTTTTCAAGTGCTCAATAGCCACATGTGGCTGGAGGCTACTGTAGGCGGTGTAGGTATGAAAGGCGACCAACTGAAAAAAGTTTGGGGTAGAGAATGGCTGAGGGTGGGGTGGGGACAAGACTTGAAGGGATCTGGAAACACGATGCTTATCATGGGACAGACTCAGGCACGAGTGGGTCTGCACAGAGTTGGTTCTGGGCAACAGATCCAGCTAGATGGAAGCAATCCTTTAGGTTGAACTAAGCATTGGGCAGTGACTGAAACCAAAAAGGTCCTGAGTAATATCCACTGAAATCTGCTTCCAGAAAGTCCCCATATTCTGTTGTTTGATCCTGAGTAAATTTCAGCCTCTTGGAGTGTTGCCACAGCAGGGAGAGGATAAAGGAGCAGGAGTGAGCTGTGGAAGCAGGCAGGCAGCAGCCAGGTGGAGTGAAAGCCAGGCACAGGACTGGGTCTCAGGACAAGTTGTCATACCCTGGAAGGCAGAGTATGGCAAAACTATACCAGGGAATATCTAGAAGGAAAGGAGAAGGCAAGGCAAGGGGAAAATTAAAAAAAAAAATTATATATATATATATATATATATATATATATATATATATATATATATGAAGTTCAAGTACTTATCATGTGCCAAATAAAGCAACCAAAATATAAGATCACAACAACCTATGCTGTTATATATGAAAAACCACCACTCCCTCTTCCACACACCACCCTTCACCCCAATCATCTGTTTACAGTTATGGGTCCCTACTGTATTCCAGCTATTCTGAGTGATAATCAAACCTGAAATCCACCAGGCTCAGTACCCTCACATTGCAGAAGTGCAAATTCTGATTTCACAGAACCCTGCTGTTTTCAAACCTGTCCTTGCTGTGAAGGGAGAAGAGAACAACCACCCTCCCTCTGTGTTGTTTTGAGTCAGAGGGGAACACACAGCAAGATCATGCAGCTGGAGGAGTTGGAGCTAATGCAACATCTCCCAGTGGATGAGCACAACCCTTCCTTCCCAGGGACACACCTGCTAACAACCTTGGTAAGGATAGGTTGAGCAGAGTCACAACAAGCACACCTCTCCAACTCACCTTCATTCAGACCCTGTTGCCCAATCTGGTTAATCTCCCTAGATTTTCCCCTGATGAAAAGAAAAGAAAGCTCTCTCAGAAGATACACAGACCCTCCCTAGGATTTGCCCACTTCAGGTGTGCTGTTTTCCCCACACCACAGAGAACCGCCACGCCCATGCTAATCCCTGGATCCAGCCAGATGCTGTGTGGATGCAAACTGAAGTAGGACCCTCAATTCTACATGCCAGGAAGGTTTTAACCCCAGTTCTGCTCCAATCAAAATACCTGAATGCACTTTTTTTCGTTTTCTTCCACCTTTTCATTTAAGGATGAGAAAACTGAGGTGCAGGACCATTACGTAACATGTCTGATGCAAGAATGTGACAGATGAAGTCTCCCCTACTCCACCGTCCTTTATTTGTCTCTTGGAGAACTCTGTCTTGGTATTTGGAACAGATGGAACAAATCAAGGATACAGCCAGCAAAAGTGGGGCACACCGTGGTGATAAGGTCCAAAGCTTAGGATCAGAACTGAGTTTCAAAGACAAGACAAAGAGAACACTGAAGGAGGGACTGAATTCTGAGTGTTAGAGTATACCATTAGAATTCCACAACCATCCTTCTACTACCATGATGTTTAGAAGGATCATGATTTAGTAACGCAATGGTTACAATCTCAGCTGGACTGAGTTTGAATCCTGACTCCATCATTTGCAGGGTGTGTGGCTTGGGGTAAAGGACTCAATCTCTTTGTGCCTCAGTTTCCTCATCAGTAAATATGGGAAAAGAGCACCTACCTCATAGAGTTTCAGAATGAACACCTGTTAAAATTTTATTTTAAAAGTGTCTAATGCCAGAACAATGGAATTCTGACTTTAACGAGCTGGAGTTACTGCAGAGCTCACAGGCTAAGAGTGGTCTTTCAAGACTGCCCTCACAGCAGACACGGGCCACAGCCAGAGTATCAGGGCGTCCCATCCCCCTCACCCTTCTGACCAACTGGGTATAGATTCGGTAGTTTCCACTATTTTGTAAGGTTCAATATTCCCTAAAGAAACTTGCAGAACTCAGGAAGGCACTATATTATGATTACTGTTTTTTTTTTTTTAAATAAAGGATACAAGTCAGGGCAATCAAATGAAGAGAACATAGAATGAGATCTGAGAGTCTCAAATGCAAAGGTCTATGTTCTCAGGATGCATTGCCCTCCTGGCAAATCAATGTGTACCTGCAACCCAGAAGCCCATATGCTGATGTTCCTGGCATGGCCAGTCCCCATCCAAAATTTGTCTTGGATGCCCCCATAATTCCATCTCGGTAGCATAAATTCAGTTATGGGCTGAGAGATTCACCATGAATAAAATCCAAGGGTTTAGAGGCTTTGTCTAAAAAGCCAGAAACAAAGGCCAACAAAATTCTTTATTATACAACAAGCTGGTATCCAGTAAATGCTACATGAATATTAATATATACCAAGGGTTGGCAAACATTTCTCTAAAGGGCCAAACAGTAAATACTTTAGGCTTTATAGACCACGAAGTGTCTGTGACATTCTTGCCTTTTCTTTTTTTTTTTTATAGCCCTATAAAATGTAACACTCATTCTTAGTTCAAGGACCATACAAAAACAGGTCATGGGCTGGCTCTGGCCCACTGCCATGGTTGGCTGATCCCTGATATATACCATTGTTAAGTTAATGTAGGCTACTAATAAATACCATATAATAAGTACCTTTATTATTGTTGAACTGATGCTGTTGTTGTCATCATCATTATAATAATTATCACTAAAGCAGGGGCAGGTTTTCAAAGAACATGGCAGAGAAGATTGGGGAATTCAGCCAACTATCTATTTCAACTGTTGAATTCTTGTCATTGTGTGAAGCTGGTGCCATTCCAGCCACATGAAACTCTGGGTCATGTTTTGATAGACTGCCCCAGCTATAGTTTGGAAATAAGATGTGTAAAGAGAAATCATTTCTGTTTCATGCATTGTCTGACATTTATTTCTTGTTCTGTTGTATTGGTTCACTGAGTAACTTCATCTAAAAGGGAATGGCATTCTGCAAGTACTGTCCGTATTGTCAAGAAATAATTTTTAAATTCTCTGATTACCACTTTGGCTGGGGAGTCCTCTCTTCTGTCTTTATTTGTCATCTCCGAGACTGCCCTCTTCGCACTCATGGTTTTCTTCTGAAAGAATGCTCCATTCCCCACTTTGCTCAGGTGAAAGAGGAGAATAACCATGAATCAGACACCAGCGTTTCACTCCTATAATTCCCAGGGCTGAAACTGGTGCAACAGGAACATTAGCAATTGCTTACCTCAAGGCTCATGTAAATTAGCATTAATAATGAAGAGGGAGAAAAGGAATGGTCTTTGAGATTCAGGGACTGCTCAAAATTTTGGCACAGGGCTCTTTGCAATATTGACTAATGAGCAAGAACTGGGGAAATCATTTTAAAGATTTAAACCACTTGTTTTTTAATTCATGTGCACATTGGTCTCATTTCATTCTTAAATATTTGCCCTCCTTCCCAGAAGCCAGATTTGCTTCAGGAGTGGACAAATTATGTGGCATTTGTCTAAAATGATAGGTCTAATTATGGCTCTAAAATTCTGAAATAGTTTTGAGCTCCTGCTAAAAAGTCAAATGCAAATAATTCATATGATTTTAAAATTGATCTGAGGTCCCATTCCTCTATGCTGAACCTGGGAGGGGGAGGATCAAAAACTAAGC
The DNA here is from genome assembly GCA_004024625.1 of Mellivora capensis. Classification (NCBI taxonomy): domain Eukaryota; kingdom Metazoa; phylum Chordata; class Mammalia; order Carnivora; family Mustelidae; genus Mellivora; species Mellivora capensis. The sequence continues at coordinate 61,425 of PISX010009148.1, read as the reverse complement.
AAAAAAGAAAAAAAAAAAAAAAAGGCTTCCACCATTGGAGTAGCTCCTGAGATTTTGGGGAGTTGGAGAAGAGTCTGAGAGAACACAGAAGGCAACACAGAAGACAGCGGACATTTATTAAACACATGCATGTACACAGAAAATGGGTCAGAGTGATTAGACAGGAGATACAGATAGAACTTAAAAATAGATATTTTTGGAATCTTGATATTTTGTAAATGTAATCTGTTCAATGCAGGAGGTTGTCCCTTAACCCAAAACATGTTCTTTTGCAGAAATAAGAGTCACCCTGATTTTATGTCACATCACATGATCCTGGTATCAAGAAGACATCCTATGCTAAACCCTGTGGTATAAATTCTGTAAAGCAGATGAGTATTTTAAAATGTGCGGAATCAGCTCTATAGTTCCTGTGGTTTGTAAAAATGGTTTTCTGTGAAGAAGAGGCTGCTTAACCTGAGAAACAGCTGAGCAGTTATCACTAAAGGCAAAGTAGCTAATGTCATCACAGGCTTGGAATCAGGCATGGCATTGTGCATGTGGGTGGTGGTTAAGGCAGAGGCACCTAAGAGCAAGGAGGCTTTCTCAAATCTGTGTCTGTACATAAGCTGTTCCTTCTACCAGGAATCTGTTTTCTCTCCACTTCCCCAGTCTATAATGTCCAACATAAGCACATCCTTTAAGACTGACCTCAAGCAATACTACCCTTGCAAGGCATTTCCTGCAGCCTCCACCTTGATTTTCTGTATCTACCTTTTCTTTTTCCTTTTTGCTAGCAGCCATTCCCTACCTCTGTCCTAGTGCTTATCACTGTATTGGGTATGTTGATGTCCTTGTCTGTTTCTTCCTTCAGCCTGCTTCAGTAATTTTAACCAAATGTGCTATAGAGTCAATGCTCAATGAATAGTAAACGAGTTAGGAATGAGTGGACTAATGAAGCACTGGATGGATGAAGGGAGTCTTCTACTCCATCAGGTAGGAGTCTGAATCATGGTAATATGAAAATAACATTTCTACCGATGAGTCCATGCATATATGAGGAAAGTCTAGCTTGTATCTATTCCCAGGGGAACTGATAACCATAGATATGAGGTTGTGCTTGAACAAACTGAACAGTGATGTAAGAGTTTGTACACATCACTTCTCCACCTTTATTATGTCCTTTTCAGTCCCTCCATAATTTTTTTTTAATCATTCAGGCCTTCTTTACTCTGTCAATGTCTACTTCTCTTCCAACCTTACAGAAGAGTTTTGTTTGTAGGAGTGAGTATCATAATGTTTGGAAGTTGTTCTTAAAAGTTTAGGTCACGGGAGTTTCTTGACCTCCTGAAGCCCATTTGCAGATCCCTTGAGTTCTAGATGTCAAATAAAGAGCGCTATAATTTTTAAGAATTAGATTTTTTTCTACAGAGATTTTTAAAAACTATATACTTAAATGGTATATATTTATTATATGTTTCTATATCATGTACATATATATGTGTGTGTATATGTGCATGTATATATTTCATAATCAGAGAAGAACAGTACCTATTTACTGAGATAAAAGTATAACAACAATTATCTAGTGGTGGAAGATGATGAGTCAATCTTAGAGATAATTTAAATGTCAAATTTAGGCTGATCACATAATTGAATTAATCCTGAGTATGAGTGGGTAGCTGGGTACCTGGAAGCATTTTATGAATTCTTCTCTCTCCAAAAAAAAGGTAAAAACTGATAGGAGGTGTTTGTACAAAATTAGGTGTATGGATATTAGATGGTGGGAGAGTGGTCTTAAACCAATTTAATACTGACACTTACTTGTTTCATTGAGTCTCAGTTATCTTATCTACAGAATGGGAACAAATTTCTTTGCCTTGAATACCTAATAGACCAATGGTGAGAGCCAACGATGAATGTGAAATCACTTTGTAAGCTGCTAGATGCTACCAAGGCTGGCAGAATTATTGACCTAAGTTCCTATTCTCTGCCAAGGAAACAATAACTGAAATTGTGTTCATGTAATAATAGAGTCTGCTGTGTTCATGTAATAACAGATGCCAGGGGGTTCACAAACAACATTGTTCCCAATACTGGACGGGTCATACAGGGCATGTCTGATAAAATTAATGAATCATCAAGTAGGAATGAAATGCTTATAAAGGTAGTGATAGAAATGTAGTAAAGGACCTGTGTTTCATTATTTTGGTGATGTAGAGAGTGAATACAGGAATTAAGCCTGCTTCCAACTCCTGCTTCCTGGTCTCCAAGATAGTGAGTAGCGTTGTGTGAGCAGTTTCCACAGCAGGAGGAAATCTAATTGAAAAACCTTGAGAAAATCCTCCAAGTTTCCAAACTCTAAGTTGGGAAAGTGGGAGGAGGTCATATGATACCACTGAGATTCTGATTAAATTTATGAATGATTTCCACACCCTCTAATGGTTCAGTACCCAATTCCACCATGGAGAAGGTACCCACACCAACTAGCAATGCTGTGACACCAGCTGGGTTTCCTATAATTCAACTCAATTCTAGCACTATCTACCTGGTGACATCATCTGGACTCACAGGTTAAAGGCTCAGTTCTATAAGCTGTGCCCCTTTCCCCCCACTTCAGATACCAATTGCAAGTCCAGGTTGTCACTTAAGCTTCTGACTGGCTATGGCTCACAGTTTACAATGACCTCTTCCTTAGGTTTGATTAATTTGCTAGATCAGCTCACAGAACCCAAAAACATTTTACTTATTAGATTTTTGGATTATAAAAAGATGTAACTCAGACATAGCCAGATGGGAGAGATGCATAGGGTATGGGGAAGTAGTATGGAGCTTGCAAGTCCTGAGTGGGCCACTCTCCCAAAATCTCTACATGTTCACCAACCTAGATGTTCTCAGAACCCCATTCTTTTGGATTTTATGGAGGCTTCATTACATAGGCATGTTTGATCAAATCATCAGTCTTTGGTGATTAATTCAACCTCCAGTCCCTCCCTTCTCCCCAAAGGTCAGAGGTTGAGACTAAAAGTTCCAACACTCTAACCACTTGGTTGGTTCCCCTGACAACCAGCTCCCATCCTTAGGTGCTTCCCAGAAGTCATCTCATTAACAGGAAGAAACAACTTGGGCACGCTCATCCATTAGGAAATCCCAAGGGTTTTAGGAACCTGTGCCAGCAATGGGGACGAAGACCAAATATGTGTTTATTATAAATAACAGCATCACACCCTCGAAATGAATCATTATATGCATACTTTTTTTCATATATTTTCAGGCATTTATAGATTCCTTAAGGTTTTTGGACCCCATATTAATAGTCCTAAATTCCTACAGAGTTTTTACTTCTGATCAATGAAAGCCACACTATATTGAGTGATTCCTATATGTAATACTAATATACTACACTACACCATGCATTGTATCTCATATAAACCTCACAAAAGCCCTAACTGGTAGGTATTATCATTTCCTCAAATTGCACACCAGGAGATTGAAGCTCAAAGAAGTGCAATGATTTACCCAAGATCACACAGTTGGAAAGGTGGGAATTGAACTAGAATTAGCTGTTTCCAAAGTGAACAAGGCAGAGCTGAGATATCTCTGAGATTATTTTAGAAATCCATGTTGTTACTATATAGAGTGAGCCTAAGTGTCCCTGCCTTGGGGAATGAACAGTGGGAGATGAAGCCAGAGCCCTGAGCCAAGCCCTGCCCTTGTTCTCTTTCCCCTCAGCCATGGAAAGAGCTCAGGAACACAAGTAGCTTCATTAGCTGTGCCTCTCTGGGGATGTGTGACAGACCATAGGGTTGTGACTGTGGGTTGGAAATAACAAAGCAGTCGACCTCTGAATGTGGAGGGGGCATCCCCTGTGTCTCTGAGGGGCCTGCAGGTTGCAGGTGGCACTAATTTCACAGGAAAGAAAGGTGTTTGCCAAAGGAAGGACAGATGGTTCCAGTCACCAGTTATTTATTTCTATAATTAGCTGCATGCTGTGATCTCAGATCATGGAGAAATTACTACTTCCTATGGAATTCCTCCCATCATTAGGGAAGAAATGGGAATTGGAAGCTAAGGAGAGGATATCTGTGGGATGGAAACTCCCCACATCTCTGGGCTTGCAGCTAATCTGGAAAGGAGGGTGTGGTCTGGAGTAATAATCCGAATCATCCAAAAGGATTGAGTTTTGAGTACAACTCTACCATGGTTATGTGTTTTCACAGAGAATTTACCCTTCCTGGGTTTCACGTTCTTCATCCAGTAGAGAGGTATATTTTGAGAAGAAAATTTGACCACAGATGTGATAGACTCCTGTTGGCTATATATGATTGGGTTCAAGAAACAGGATCAGACCCTCCCTCCCTTCCTCCACCCCCCAAAAACATTCCTGAATCTAGTATGTCAGACAAACCCATGAATCTCAGTCAAGGCACCCTACTTACTATCTAACTAGCTCTAAAGGAGTGACTTTAAATCTCAGACCCTCACTTTCTCTGTAAATGAAATAACTCTGTCCACCTAGCAGAAGTGTAGTGAGACATGAATGAGAATATACATGCCCTATTCTTAAACCAGTGGTTGGTATAAAGTAAGTACTCAATAAATGGGCATTAATTTTATTATTTTAGTGGAGAAGATGGAGATGTAAAAACAAAATATTAATCTTCTGTGACACCAAATAAGTGTCATGCTAAATTGAGCGAGAGACAGTTCATCTAAGATTGTTGAGGGTAAGGAAGGAATCATTAATACTGACAGCATTCTGTGGTCCAGTGTGAACGATAGCTCTTGTTCTCTAGAAATTCTCTTGTAATGATGCAGATTTCTGTGACCAGCCTTGTGGATTGCAACTCTGACACAAACCATCACTGCTTTCAGTATGATCTGGCTTTGCACTCTTCTTTAGAAGTGGGATTAGAGTTTAGAACAAATCGGGGTCTACACCTCTGATATGCTCCCCAGAGTCTGCACCTCACACATCATCAAATAACAGGGTTTGTACGTGTGGACCTGAATTGAATAAAAAAGAACCACCCTTTTTATGTAAGCCAAGAAAGAGAAACAGACCCACAAGACAGTAAGCTCCTGTATGCCCACTTATTTGTGTATCATAATTGGTATTTTCAAGTCCGTTTTCCTCCAAGGAGCTTCAGGCACTCTGCAATGTATTTGTTGCAATACCTTCCAATGACCGTGTAGGGCAAGAAAATATTCCTAGTAATAGCACCTTATACATATGGTACTCCATCATGCCATGTATGTGTCCTTGCTCAAATCACAACAACCCTAAAAAGTGGGTACATGTAGAGTGAGAAGAAAACTAAGGTAACATAGATTTTACCTCAAACTCACCAGGACTACGATCTAGCTACCCCTCTCCCACAAAAATCTAATGACCCCTACCGCGGTTAACAGAATTATCATCTATACAGTTGGACAAGCAACACATTGACAGTCTTCTCTGATACCTACCTTTCTACTTATAACCACTCTGGATGTAGTTTGTAGAATGCATTAGAAGGAGGGAAAAGCAAATGGTGCTGGTATGGAGATAACATAGAAGGATACTGCAAAAGTCTCAACAAAGTGTAATCATGGCTTGGCTTTAGGATGTTAGTGATGGACATGAAGAGAAACAGAACTGGGACATACAGTTACATGGTTACGTGGCTTTGCATTAAGTCCCAAAGCTAGTATATGACAGAACTAGGGACTTAACCTTAGTCCCTTGAACCCAATTCCAGGACAATGTTTTCTCTCTTGACATTCTAAGGCATGTCTTCCAAGTAGAGGAATACTTTAACCAGAGGCTGATTTTCAGGTGTTTTATATGTAAAATGAAGCTAATAATGCTTCCTAACCCATACGGTCATTGTGAGGATGAAATCAGATAACATATACAAATGTTTAGCACTTTGCTTAACACATAATAAAAGCTCAAGAAATGTATACATACAAGTGTATCCATGCTTCCGTATCTTACAACAATTATTAATATACATTAAAAAGACTAAGCAACAGGAGGAAAATGAGCACTATAAGATTCCTACTGCCCTTTTGCATCTGTCCTATGCTTTCTCATTTTACTGAAGCCAGAACCCAACCAATCTGAGTCTTCCATCACTGCCTCCCACCTAACACAGAGAAGAGGTTATGAAAGGGCTTTCACTCTGCTCAGTTCTGTGTGTGTGTGTGTGTGTGTTTCAGATTAATTTTGTGAGACAAGCAGAAGTTGCTGCCTTGATTTGTCCTTGGAAAGAGCCTTGCTTTTCTTGATTAAAGATGTATTTTTACAGCCTAAATGTGCAGGTCAGAGTAATTTTTTGACAGGTAAAATACTTAGCTGTGACTGTCCATGAATCTTCTTCTTTTTTTCCCCTATATCCCCTTCTCTTGTCCTGTTAATATCTGTTTCCTCATCTTACTGAAGCCTCATACCTGTCTATCATTGTCTCTCTCACTGACCGGCCAGAACCTTTAATGTGTCTCCTCTCTACACCTTCTTTGATTCTTATCTTACTGAATGTGGAGTCTTGCTCTGAATTTGCTCTCAGGCCTTGATCTCTTAAGTCCCTGCTTCTTAAATCAAGATATGAGTACCCACTGGGAGATTTAGGGAGGTGGTATCACCATGGGGATTGAAATCCCAGGACACTTTACCAACATGTCATATGACTTTAATTGAATAGTATTTAACTTAAAACATGTACATATCTTCCTTTTCTAATGCAATAAATTCAAGCAAAATGTCAGCTCTACCATTTACCAGCTTTGTGACCTTGAGATATCTCTTACCCATGCAATTGCAGTATCTAATTCTGCAAAATATCTCCTAGAATTAAATAAATGTATGAAGCACTGATAGTGCTGCCTGGCACAGAGACTTGCTTAATAAGCACTGAATTTTCACTTAAAAAAATCCAAGTTACAGATGAGTAAACTGAGATTCAGGAAGAATTATTTGCCCTAAGTCAGAACTGACAAGTGACAGACTTGAGACTTGAGCATCATGAGGAGCCTGGTTGGTGTAATTCCCAAATCCACAACCCAGACCTGATCCAAATAAACACTATACTTGAGTGGTAGACACTTTGGGCTATGCTCAAGAACCTCCAAAACTGTGATTCACTCCTATTGCCTTTAAGGGTATGTGGTCAAGAAGATCTGATCTTAATGCCTCACTTCCTAGGTAAAACCAACCAGTCATTCAAACAAATGCTCTGTCAACCAGGAGGGTTCCGGAACATAGCTTTTGCAAATCTAACCCTTCTAAGCTTTAGCAGCATGCCCTTCCCTCTTGTCCTTCTTCACTACTACTTCCTTTGTAAGTTCCACGCCATCCCTTTATAGTGCCACCCCCAGTTTCCTTTCTTGTGTGTTCCACTGATCAACAACGCATCCAGCTTTCTCTCCTGCTGAATGCTCTCATTCTATTTTTTTTCTAGAATATTCTGGGTGACACCAATTCCTCTGCTTCTCTGGCAAAACTCTGATACTTTCTATTTCACCATGATACTTCCTCTAGGAAGCCTTCTGTGATTTCTCCCTGCATCCCCACCACAGCCAATACAGAAGTAGGGCAGACTTAGATTTGGTGCCTCTCTATGAGCTTATATACCACTGACTCCCTTCCAGCAATTCCCCCTTTGCATTATGTCTGATTACCCGTTTTATCCCCAACTAGCTTCTTGAGTCCAGTATTGCATCTTGTTCATGTTGGATTGTAGACCACTATCAAAATGCCTGATATAGTGGGTGCTCAGCAAATACTTCTCAATAAATGATTTAAATGTAATTACTTTGTCTGCCATGATAGGGTTAAATGTGCAAGAATCTCATTAGGGGAAGTACCTGTGAGAGAAGATGGAATAATACAGATTATGTTCAGAGAGCCCTCAGACCAAGATACAAATCCAACCTTGAGTGAAGAGAGAGAAGTATCCTGAATTAAGAGAGGCTCAGGAAAGAACTGTGTCTCCCAGTAATGGGCCTGCCTTAGCATCTCTGCTGTGCTGAATCACTAGCTGGGAGCAGCCTTGGAAGCATGGCCAGGGCAAGAATGCAGGGAATGAATGGTCTCCAGCACAGCAGCTAGGGCCTCTGTCAGTCACCCTTCCTGAAGGTGGAGCTCTGTGGGCACATTCTTGTCGTGGCCATGAATACAAAACTGAGGTTATTATCTACTTAGCCACCCTTCCCTTGATTATTCTTTTATTCATTAATATTTACTACATGGATCTCCTATACCAAGACTAACATCATAGACAGACATATGGAAGTGAAGGAAGAAAATACTTAAAAATCCTTAAAAAGTTTACATTCTAGCAAGACAAGACATGCACAGATCACCACAGTGTACTTGCAAGTGCAGAGAGAGGTAACCCAAAATTCTATAAGAGCACAGAGGAGGCGTTACCTATGCCAGATCTGTCTTTCAAGACTCTGGAGTTCTGGAGAAGGCAGATGGGAACGAAGAACATCTATCTGGGTAGAGGAATCAGTGGAACCTCAACCAGTCTGGGTTCCCTAGAGGTTGAACCCCGGTGACAATCATGGGCAAAGAGACAATACAAATGGCCAAGGGCCAAATTACAAAAGGCCTACCATGAGCCACACCCTGAGTTAGGGCTGCGGACACAAAGAGATCACATTGACCTGAGGCCTCAAGGAAACTCTAAAGAGAGAAGATGGGCAGCTCAGTAACACAGTCTCCCAAAAGTGCAGGAGGGTACGGACCCTGGCCTGAGAGAAAGGGAAGAGAAATCAGGAAGGGTTTGCAGAAAGAAGCAGTAAAGCCTCAAATTTTATGTTGTTATTTATGTCCCTTTAGGAGAGTTTGAAGGCTGTGATCAAGTCTTCATTTATAGAGAGGAGGAAAGGAAGAGATGCAAAGGCCAAGTATCTTTCATGGGGACCCAATCTCATCTGGCAACATTTAAATCATACTATTCCCAGACGTAAACTCATCACATACAGAAAGACATTCACGCTCCTGATCCTGACCTTCATGGTCATATGTGACCTGCCCCTTGCCCTTCGTTCCACCTCATCTCATGCAATTCTCTGCCCCGGCCACATTGGACATCCTAGTACCTCAAACACAGTGCTAACTCTAGAATGCTGACCACGGCTGTTGCCTCTACCTGGGATGAACATCCCCCAAGAACTCTGTAAGACTGACTCTTTGGCATTAGGACCTCAGCTTAAATGCAATCTGTCTAGACCACACAATGGAATGGTTATCCAGTTTCTTTCCATTGTATCAGTCCAATGTATTTTACCATAGCACACATTACTACCTGGTAGCAGATCTTTAAAAAGAAAAAAAAAATTGTGTGTTTGATTATTGCCTACTTCCTCCAAATGTAATCACCTTGAAAATCTCATCTGCCTTGTTCACAGGTGTATCTGCAGCATCTCAAATAGCAGGCATCAACATGTATTTATTGAATGGATGAAGGAATAAATATAAGAATAAATGGAGAACTGTTCTCATTTCCCAGGCCCTCTGCTTTTCACGCTGTTTCTATGGGCTGCAGGGAGGAAAAAAGCAATCACCAAAGGGCACACATGCTCCTGAGAAAAAGCTCGCTTTGAAAAATGAAGTGTTCCTTGTCATTAGCTTTCAGTCAAGCATCACAACAGGGGACTTTTGCATCAGGTGCTGTGATTGGACCTTGAGGGGTCTGTGATGCGGACCTGGCCCTCCTGTGAGCTGGAACAGATGGTTCCTTCACACACATCTAAATAAAGCTGTAATGGTGTTGGTCTGCAAACAATGCACATGCGAACCTTCCTTTACAAAAGAGAAGGTGTTCATGGGCGTTCTGTGAAAATCAGTATCTACAATGCCACTAATTTCCATCTGAGACACAGTTTATCTTCTTTCAGGGCATCTTGTCAATGGACTGCCATTCTTTCCAGTCTATTCTAATACTAACTAGTCCCCAGGGTATCTCCCCTCCTGCACCCCCCCAAGATATCTTGCACACTCTTATCAGAGTTATCATCACAGAGCTCCACTCCCACGATGCACTCCTCTCCCTCAATATCTGAGTAATGAGTTACCTTCGATTATCTGATCAAGATAGAGAATCACACGCATGTCTATAATTAGGCTGTGCTCTGATTAGCAAGTTGATGGCATAACCACAGCTGATGCCTTACAGCATACGAAACATCCTGGAGAAGGAAGCCTGTGGATTGTTAAGCCTACCAGGAAAACCACAGGGTTTTTCACACACAAAAAAGGAGGAGATGGCAGTGCACAAAATTATGATGTATGAAAATAAAATAAGGATGGCTGTTCTCTCTCCCATTCACTCAAGTTGTAAGGAATTGGAAGAGTTATTTACGGTAGCCCCCAAGGAACCAAGAACTCAGGTGAGGACATGTTTGTGTTCTCCAAGTTTGTTTCATTCCCTTTCTTCCTCATGGAGTTGAGAAGCAGGTCTATGTTCACTACCATTATGTCCCAATCACGGAGCACAGACAGCAGCACTTAACAAAGTTTCTTGAAATAATAAATAGACAAATAATGAAGGTGGTGCTCTAGTGAGGAGTTGTGTAGTGTCAGAGTTGACAAGAGATCATTAAGGGACAGAAGATGGAGGGCAGGTGGGGAAGGAGCAGCTGGATTCCCACTTTTCCCAGCACTGACCACGCCATGAAGGCCTTCCAGAGATAAGACACGGGAGCACAGAGAATCTTAGGTTTCATATTGCACTAGTTGGAAATGCCCTTTATGTGTTTTTGTTTGTTGTCTGTGAGGTTAGGATTTTGTGGTTTCCTGGTTTATGTTTATACCTCATGGGTGCTAAAGAAACAGCATGTGGAGGTGAGTGGGCTTTGGATGTGAGGATTAAGACTTTATTTCCTGGAACGCCTGGGTGGCTCAGTGGGTTAAGCTTCAGCTCAGGTCATGATCTCAGGGTCCTGGGATGGAGCCCCACATTGGGCTCTATGCTTGGCGGGGAGCCTGCTTCCCCCTCTCTCTCTGCCTGCCTCTATGCCTACTTGTGATCTCTGTGTCCAATAAATAAACAAAATCTTTAAAAAAAAAAAAAGACTTTATTTCATGGCAAATCCCACATTTAGGAAACTTGTGGATAAAAAGAGAACCATAAGCAAGAAAGGAAAAAGAACAACTGCTCTATTAAGTCCCAATTATATGCTATGCCCTGAAGAATAGGTTATATCTATCAATCTCAGGCAATTCTCAGAGCAAATTGGACAAGCAGGCTTTTTTTTTTTTTTAAGATTTTATTTATTTGAGAGAGAGAGAATGATAGAGAGAGAGAGAGAGAGAGAGAGCACGAGAAGTGAAGGGTCAGAGGGAGAAGCAGACTCCCTGCTGAGCAGGGAGCCCATCGTGGGACTTGACCCTGGGACTCCAGGATCATGACCTGAGCCAAAGGCAGTCGCTTAAGCAGCTGAGCCACCCAGGCGCCCCCGGCTGTTTTTCAACAAAGGAATTTGGATTTCAGAAAAGTAAAATAACTCTTGCATAAACAGCACACACAGGTAAGACCTGAGACTAGAATCCAGGTACTACAAGTACTATTTTCCTTCTCCACATTATCCTTAAAATATATTACCAGAAGTGGACTGTAATCTTCCCTTCACACATTACTTACGTAAATCTTTCATGGCTTTTACTTGCCCCAATTTTCCTGTTTCCCAAGGCACATCCAAGGACACTTGGATACAGGGATGGCAAACACCTGGTGCACGTACCATCGCTCCTACCCTGTAGTACAGACACCACCCATTACAGAGTTGAGTCTTTCCCATTGCTCTCAGGTTTTCCCGTTTGCATTCAGAGCTCCAAATTCAGTAACAAATAAGAATTTGCACACCCACTGCTGTCCTTGTGTAGATGGTCCTGGGGAGACTGTGGGTGCATTAGGAAAGGGATCAGACTGGAACTTAGAAAGCTGACACTTCATCATACTGCTCCTGACTTTGGACAAGCCATTCAATTCTCTCTGAACCCCAATTTCCCCATTTCTAAAAGGAAAGCTTTGGCCTAAGTTAACTCTAAGTTCTCTTTCCCACTAAAATTGTGGAGGTGACAGAGGTACTTTAATTCTAGTAAATTAAAAAATAATTTACTAGTCTTATACTGTATCAAAAGTCTAGCTAACCTGATAAATTAATTACTGCCAAGGTTTTAATAAGTCCCTTTATTCTATGTGTTCATCCCATTATGTAATAGTCTTATATTTCAAAAAATTTTCACAGATATAATGCTTGCACCCAAAAGATGGACTCTGCTGGGGGAATTTCACAATTTATGGTAAGTGATGCTTTGGAGCAAGGGCACATGGTTCTTTTCTCTCTTCTTTCAAACAAATTACTGAGAAGAAGGAGGGTTTCAGGAATTGAGGCACAGGGTGTGGATTCCTTATCATGTTTCATAATGTAAGCAAGGATGAAATGGATTCTGTTGACGTTAATGGGCAGTTTTGGCTCCAATAACCTCCTCTTAATCCAAGACTAAAATGATTTTATGCACAGATAAGGAGGTAAGGATAGAGATCACTTAAAGAGGGCCCTATGAGCAGAAATAAACAGTATCAGCAGGGCCTTGCCCACTTGTAAGTCCAAGCCCCAGGATTAGTATTTATTTCCCCTTTTAGAGTCCTCAGCTGCAGTCTGGGCTACTTCCAGACCTGCAAGTCCAATAGAGCAGACAGTGGACACATGTGGCTCTTTAAATTTAATGAAAATTTTTTTTAAACCCTAAAAAATAATTTAAAACTTAAAATTAAAAATTTAGCTTCCCAATTACTCTAGCTATATCACAAGTGTTGAATAGCCAGTGGCTAGTGTCCATCTTATTGGATGGCACAGATAAAAATTTCATCAGTACAGAAAGCTCTGTTGGGCAGTGCGGTTCTACATAAAGACGTATTTGTGATACTCCGGAAGATGAAAACTCTGACAATGCTTTTTCTGCCGGCGATAGAAGAGGTTTGCTTCCCCTCTAAGCTCATGTCCTTCAGTGCTCCCTAAGAACAATCTGGGTTGTATAGTATGGAGGCAGTTTTTTGGTGGTGTTTTCCCATTTCACCTTGCTCATGCTCAACATAACGGTGTACAGTGAGATTTAAGAAGCCCTAAATATTTCACTTTATATCAACCTTAAAAATGATGCCCTTATAGTGATTATAGAGTCCTGAATGACACTCTTGATTACAGATTTTGCTTCAAATACCATTATTTCTATCAATTATCAATAAATGTCCTTAAGCTTACAAAACATTTTAAGTGAACTCATTATCCAAAGTCTTTAGGGGGCCAATAGAGTAGCATTTCCCACTAAACTAGTTAAAAGTTTATCTCATTTCTCTAGGAATGTTTTGATCTAGAAAGACATTTCCTCTCCCTGCCAGGTTTTCTACTGGTGAAACACTGTGGTCACATTACCCTCTCACCCAAATCTCATTTATATTTCTACCCTGGGCCATTTCTCACTCCATTGAGCTCATTCAGAACAGTCTCCCATTTTTCAGGAAAAGTTGTTAATAAAGATACTGGGAATTGGTTTTGGCAGACATATTTTGGATACCGTACTTGATCAGTAGAATCTAAGATTCCTTTACTATTTATTTTCCTTTCCTCTATGCACATTACAGAAGAGAGTACAAATTACAGGACTGTTACTCATAAAATGTCTTACTGGCAGATCAGCCTCCTAGTTTTCTCTATACCGTCCTCACCCACCTACCGACCTAATAATGGGTGTTTGTAAGATCCCACGTAAGTCCCAAGAAATGGCTAAAAGTGACCCAAATTCAAAAGTAGTCCTGAATTTTATCTGGTATCAGCTACAATACAAGCTCCAGACACAATGTGAAGTTCTAGATGGTACAAACCTCTGTGCCCATTAACTGCTCAGATTTTAAGAATTTCCTATTTGCTGGTGAATTTCTACACCTCATCACCAGTACCAGTACAGGAGGGAAGTGGGGTGAACTGTACCAATGATTCTCAATTTACTTGAGGGGCAGACTAGCGTAGTCATTAAGAGGAATTCTGGCCTTCAAATTCCAGTCTTGTTCATACATAATGGATGATCTTGAATGAATTTCTTAAACTCCCTTTCCACAGTTCCCTCATCAGCTAATGGCGATGATATTAATACTATTTACCACACTGGGTTATGAAGATTAAATGAGTGAATACAAAAACTACTTAGAAAAGTTCCTGGTACTTGGTAAATCATCAATATTAGCTATTATTATATCACTTGGAACCCAAGAATTCCAGGAAAGAACCTCAGGGAGCTAGGGGAAGATTAGTTGATGCATACCCCCACAAATTTAAATTATTCCACAATTGCAAGACAATGGAAAAATTCTGTCATTAAAATAGACTGAACTAGTATAGATCTTCTTTTCCATTGTGAAAATCATAAGTACTAAAAAAAATTTTTTTTAAAGATTGTATTTAATTATTTGGGGGTGGGGAGGGAGGGGGTGAGAGAGAGAGAGAGAGAGAGAGAAAGTATAAGAGCAGGCAGAGGGAGAAACAGACTCCCCACTGAGCAGAGAGCCTGACTCCACTCTCTGGAGCCCAGGGCTGGAATCATGACCTGAGCCAAAAGCAGAAGCTTAACCAACTGAGCCACCCAGATGCCCCACAAAAATGTTTTTAAAGATTAAGCAGAGTTTTATTAGGGGGAGTGTGGAGTTGGGGGGTGAGGGAGAAAAGAGAGAAAAGTACTTAGTGGGCAAATACAAAGAAATAACTTAAAGCCAATGTAGTAAACAAGAAAGGCCAATTTCTCTAGGGTGGTGTTGAATATACAGATGCAGTTTCTAAAGACTGGCAATCAGGATTTACCTTCCATTTGAAAAAGAAAGGGTAGCTTTGCAAAGTTCCAAAAAGTGGCAGAAAGTAAACTGGGACATTCCATAACAATAAAGTCTTCATATATCTTTTCTTTATTATTGAAAGGGGATAAGGAGTAGTCCACCATAGTGTAAGAATCAGGAAGAAATTTTCTAAGCTTCTAAATGGGTAGAGGAAATCTATAATTAATCAAAATTCCAGATCAAGGTCTTATGTGGACATGGAGTCTAAATTCACATTATCCATATTACATTGGAATCTCAATATCAGAAAACCAAACCAAACCAAAACAAAACAAAACAAAAAAAAAACTAGCTGAGATCAGTAAACCCTCAGATCCTTACTCAAATGTAAAACCACTTTATAAAAACACTTTGATGACAAAGGTACCTGAGCTTTCATGGTACATGAGCTTTCAGCAACAATTTGCTAAAGATAAGCTCAAATAACAAAGAAAACCACATGTATATTCTTCTGAAGGGAGAGAAAGAAAACACTAAGAGAATTAGAATACCATGAACATGAGATAATAGAAAAATCTGGGGATGACTATAAAATAAGCATAATTAAAAATGAACAGAGGTAACAATAGAAACAATTAACAATACGGGCACCTGGGTGGCTCAGCGGGTTAAAGCCTCTCTCTGCCTTTGGCTCAGGTCATGATCCCAGGGTCCTGGGATAGAGCCCAGCATTTGGGTTTTCTGCTCAGCAGGGTGCCTGCTTCCCTTCTTCTCTCTCTGCCTGCCTCTCTGTCTACTTGTGATCTCTGTCAAATATAAAATACATTTTAAAAATCTTAAAAAAAAAGAAACAATTAACAATTAATAGAAACAATAGAAGAAAAACTGAGGGGCACCTAGGCTGCTCAGTCATTTAACTGTCTGGCTTCAGCTCAGGTCATGGTCTCAGGGTTCTGGGATGGAGCCCTGCTTTGGGCTCGCGTTCATCAGGGAATCTGCTTTTCGCTCTCCCTCTGCCTACCCGCCCCCCACCGCCACCAACCACCACTTGTACTCTCAAATAAATAATAAAATCTTTAAAAAAAAAAAGAAAGAAAGAAAAATTGATAAGAGAAGTCTAACTCAAAAAAATTCAGTCACAAAATTATGAAAGCAATATATAGAAAATTATAAGTTCAAAAAAAAAGTTTAGTGGGGTGAGGGCTGGGAGTGGTGGGGGAAAGAGAGAGAGAATCCCAACCAGGCTCCACACCCAGCAAGGAGGTGGACAAGGTGCTCAATTTCACAACCCTGAGATCATGACCTAAGCCAAAACCAAGAGTCGATGCTTAACCACGACACCCAGGTGCCACTAAATTTGTTCAAAATTTAAAAAATTATTTCAACCTGGAAATATATGGAATAAGTTTTAGCATGTGAACTGCTTTAAGCCTGTTTTCCTCGTCACTGGTAACAACATTCCATGCACATGTCTATGTATGTGTACACACATATGTGACGTAGCTTTAGAACTAGTTTTATAATTAAAGTATTACCTACACTGAAAAACTTCTAGCAGTAGTTGATGTATCTTCTGATATTTGCTCATACATTTTGGTCATTTGTCTAAAAGTTTACGTAACTTATTTGGATTTTCTTGTATAAGTTGTTTCCTCCTCTTGGTATGACAAACAATACTCCAAAGACTATATCTGTGGATATTTTGTGCAGGTGTATGCTTTGCTAGAGGTGAGAGTACTGGAAGTAGAATAATTGTGTCAAAAACTACATATATTTAAATTTTTGATAAAAATGTACAAAATGGGGGTGCCCGGGTGGCTCAGTCAGTTAAAGCCTCTGCCTTCGGCTCAGGTCATGATCCCAGGGTCCTGGGATCGAGCCCCGCATTGGGCTCTCTGCTCAGCAGGGAGCCTGCTTCCCCCTTGCTCTCTGCCTGCCTCTCTGCCTACTTGTGATCTCTGTCAAATAAATAAATAAAAATATTTAAAAAAATAAATGTACAAATTGGACTAAAAAAAAAAAAGCCACTCAGGCTGCTTAAAGAAGCTCTCTGGTCATAGCGGTCTGGCATTGCTGGATTCTGAAAGAGCTTTTGCTTAATAAAATAAGTAAAAATCTGGGGCTCCAAGTAGCTTGAAAAGGTACCAAGTCAATTGAATTTAAGGTCTCTTCCAACTTTGACAGAGCAGACATAGTTGAATAATGGGGTCAGAAACTCCCTCTTCTCTTTGCAGCTCCATGAAATACTGGTGGTTGAAAAACCACAAAGGGGCTTTTTAGCATCTACCGTTTATTCCATGTGCCTCTTTGAGCTTCGCTACCATCTCCTGTGCTCAGCTCAGAAAACTCCAAAGGGCTTGTTCTCCCCCCATAAGCAGCAACACACTGAGTCTTGCATCTGCGTCTCCTTTTCCTGGACACTGGAGACTCCTGCTTGGCCATTGTGCATGGCTTCAAAGCCGTTAAAGCCAGCCAATGTCCCTCGAAGGAGCAGTTCATCTGAGAGTGATTCAGAAACCAATAAAGATGGCAAATCACTTTATGGAAATCGGCTTTTAATTATTCATTGGCAATTTGACTGCAATCCAGCAGGTGTCCTGATAGGATGAGGATGACTTGGTAAGTGGATTTTTTTTTCTCTGTAAAACACGTTCAATCTACATTTCTCTCCCTAAATCCACCTGAAATTTTCCAACTTGAAGAGGCCACGGGGAAAAACCAGTCCATTGCCTCCAGATGAGTAATCTCAGTAAAGATATCATCATTCACTTATTGAATAATTCTTATCCTAAGCTAATGAATTGTTTGTGGAAGAGACAAGAAAAAGGAATGATTTAAAGAGAAACAACATGAAATGATCTGATGTAAGGTCATTTTTTCACATTTCCTCCACCCATATCCTAAAAAATGGCAGGCAGAGTGGTATTATGGGGGGAAAAATGAATTTTGAATGGATAGACCTGGGTTTGAAGGAAAATGCCCCCAGTCATTGGCTGAATAACCCCAACAAATCAATCTCTGAGCCTCTCTTTCCTCATATGCAAATATGAGGGCATTAAAACCTTGAATGAAGAATGAAAATATAATGTGTGTGCCTGAAAACTTGTCGGTTTTTATAAATGAGAGTGGATATGATCGTTATGCAGCAAACTGTTCTTTGAAGTGTCTTGGAAGGCTAATCTCTAGCTAGCTGGGGCCTGAGGGCATACGGCAGTTCACAAACTGTCTATAGGCCCATTTACATCTGATTTCATCTGGGAGGTTGGGAGTATTGAATTCAGAAACTACTCAGTCATCTTTTCAACCTCCCCCTAGTAGCAAAAGGCCTCTTAAATGAATGGCCTATAGATTCAAGCTTTGGCGATAGAATGGAACCTCCCCCATTCCCTTTAATTTTATCATTAGGACCATGGCCATGAATAGAATAAAATAGGGCATGGAAGAAATCTTTCCTAAGCTCTGAATTGTTCTTCAAACATAACAGTGGCATCCTTGGATCTTAAACTTGGTAAAGATCTGATTATTACTAATTGTGGAGTGTCCATACATGAGAAGATAAAGACAGGCATTCCTAACTTAACCTCTCTTAATATGTCGGTTCCAATTTGTTCCCTAATGAGACTCTTCACTACCAAAATTCCAGTTCACTCCTGTGATCCTTTCCTCTCTCCCATCATGCCCTTTTCTTCCTTCTATCCTCTCAGTGCTCCTGGTTCTTTTTCATAGAGTAAAAATTGTTTTGTGAAAAATCTAAATGGGGACAGAAGAGAAAAAAATAGTTTGGTCATTTTGGTATATGAAACATTTCACACTTATTTTTGTTCATCATCTAACTCCTTCTTACCTCTCTAGCCCAATCTTTCACTGTTATTTCACTCAGGCCATTTGCTTTGTGAGGATAGAAAGAGTCCCTGATCTATCAAGTTACTTTGTTATGGATCTCTCCGAAGTTCTGGAGAGCAGACAAGCAATAAACTGCATTCCAGGTTCCCTGAACCTCACCCATGCTTAGTCCAGTGCTAAGTGCAAAGTCTAAAGAAGGAAGGCATCTAGTAAGGACCAGAAATCTGACAGGAGGAAAGGTAACATCTATCCCTGAGACACAGAGAACCTATGAGAACTCTGTAGTTTTGTAAGGCAGATGCTCCTGCAAACCCCACATCGGGAAAGATGACTGGGACTGAGATATGTGCTTTCATGTGACTCTCTGCATATCTGGAAACTTTTCCCTCTTTTTCCTGAAGAAAATAAAAGGCCTTGGAATTTTCATAGATAAGACAGAGGTAGGGGGCACCTGGGTGGCTCAGAGGGTTAAGCCTCTTGCCTTTGGCTCCCGGCATGATTCCCCGCACTGGGCTTTCTGCTCAGCGGGGAACCTGCTTCCTCCACTCTCTCTGCCTACCTGCTTGTGATCTCTCTCTCTGTCAAATAAGTAAATAAATAAAATCTTAAAAAGAGACAGAAGGGGAGGCTAGCCTATTTCTATTAGGAGAAAATAAGACAGAAGAAATGATAAGAAAAAGAGAGAAAAGCAGGCAGAGAAAGAGAAAAGGTGTAAGGGCCAGAGAGAAAAGAAAATGGGAAACTGGGAAAGGCACATGTAGAAGGAAATAGAATGAGGGAGAGAAGAATCATGAAAGGTAGATAGAATAAAACAAAACTAAGCAAAAAGAATCATTAAGATTCTTGGGACAGATGGTAAGTGTTTCAGCAAAGGATCAAGGAAAATAATACTGTGTCAAAGTCAACACCAGATTAAATTAAAAAGTTTTGGAGGAAATTGTGGTAAAATTAAGTCTAATAGAATAGAAAGAGGAGGGCAAGGAGAGGCACTAGACAGCTGGGGACTGAGGCAGAGAGCACAGTGAGGGATTGAAGTGGGGAGGAAAAAAAGTCAAATGCAAGCCCTGGAGGGTGTTGGGGTTTGTTGACAGACAGCATGGGGTTAAGAGGAAGGAGACTCCGACTCAGATGTCAAGTGCTCTAATTCGTGACCTGTTTGACCTGAGCAAGTTGAGTCAACACTAGGGACCTCTGTGTTTTTATCTGTGAAATATGATGGATGGTCTAGGTAGATGGTAAGGTCCCTCCTAACTTGGAGATGGTTTTGAAATCTCAAAGGTGAGGCCAATGATCCAAGAAGGATGGAAACTCAGGATGACTTTGCAGATGGCATGATAACCTGAGCTGTGACAAGCGCCGGACTGTGTGGAAAGCCCTCATCACAAAGGGCCTCAAGTACAAGTTGACAGTGAAAGACAGGGAAAGAACGGTAGACTCACCAGTTTGGTCTCTGCCAGAAACTGTGTGGCCTTGGGCTCTGCTTTCTATGTGCATGATGCATATGGATTTGTGTGTTTAGCGTCGGAAGCTGGGAGATAGATGGATTGGACCAACTCCTAAGTTGCCTATGCCAATGCATGCCAGGGACAAAGCAGCCAGGCACCGTAGAGAACCAGGAATGGCGTACCTTGCCTTAAGGGGGGAAATGGTTGGCACTTGACTTCAACTAATTATACACATGGGTGTGAAAGTCAAGCATTACCAGATCTTCTAATGTTTTCAAAAGATGTCTGAATTTCTGGTGTATGCAAAGTGTAAGGGTCAAAAAAAACCTTAGGGAGGATTTCAGCCTAACAAAATATGAATGGAGTCATCAGCTTGTAGCATGCAACACCTGGAATAAATGCTCTTTTAAGAGGGCTGTTCATGGGTGGTGGCTCAGTGGGTTAAACCTCTGTCTTTGGCTCAGGTCATGATCTCAGGGTCCTGGGATGGAGCTCCGCATCGGGCTCTCTGTTCAGTGAGGAGCCTGCTTCCCCTCTCTCTCTGCCTGCCTCTGCTTACTTGTGATCTCTCTCATTATTAACAAATAAATTATTATTTATAAATAAATATTCATAAATAATTATTCATAAATAAATAAAATCTTTTTTAAAAAGGGCTGTTCATGACACAATTAAAAAAAATAATAAAACCTCTACTCATTTAAAAATAAATAAAAAATAAATAGGCTGTTCCAGGTACTCCAATTCTACGATTCCATAACACAAGGAAGAGGGAGTTCTCAGATATGAAAATCAAGGGTAAGTTATAGAGGGAGTAGATCAGGAAAGATGCTTAATGCCATTTTCTATTCTTTGCTTTTGTCCCCATGATTAATTGGTTTAATCCTCCCATTTCAGTCCAATGCTACCAGAAGCAGGGCTTCTCACATGCTACTCACGTCTCCTTATGTTCTCTACTATCCTTGTCTCTGTCCTTTCCCTCTGACAGCCTCTCCTCCATTTTAAAATACATCCCTGTTTTGCATTCCTGGTCTTTTTCTCTTTGTTGCCTCCATTACCGTGCTCCTGCCCTTGCTCCCCATGACTCAAAGAGCCCTGGGGTAGAACCAGCTCTGGTATCTGAAGGCAAGTGAAATTCTGCTATATGGGAAGTTAAAAGTATTTCTGTGGTGGGATATTTAATCATTTGAATCCCTGATAGGGATAGTTCTTTTTATGTCTTCCAGCAATAAATCCAGGCCGTATCTAATCTCTGATCTTAGAGAGAAGAGAATTAACCAGCTGAGAGTGTGACTAGAAATGAAACCCACAGAGACGAGAGTGAAAAAGAGACCACTTTATCTATGTGTGCGCACAGCATAGTAACATAGGAATCTGTGAGCAAGGGAGAAAAGCACAATTCTTGAGCGCTCTTTCCTCATCAATCTACAGCACCTCTTAAAATGCTTGAGATTTCCCTTCTTCTAAAATTCTTTTTTTGCTCCTCCATCATCCTTCCTGTACCTGTAAGAAACCCCCTGATTATCTCATTCTACTTACTTAGATGGCCTTAGTCATTTCTTTGTTTTCGCTTTCTGGTTTCTCTCTCAAAAGGTACTGTTTTTGTTTCCCCCCCCTCCAGATCATAAACAGTATCTGTCTCACTCAACACTGTATCTTCTTTGTTTATTGTGTGTCTGGCAAGAAATAGGTAGTTACTGGTTTGCATGAAATCTCCCTCTCTCACACAAACACACTACACTGATGTTCTCACCCGACTTCGAGTGGTGTTTATAGCCTCCCAGGATCAAATAGGACTTCCACTGAAAATGCCCTATCTACCATAACTGGCTCGTCTCTACTGGGATGTTAAAGGGTAGCGACTAACACCTTTATTTCATCCCCTGCACCAAACACTCTTCATTCACTGTAGAGAGTCAGTTTTAAACCAAATTTCTTGGGAGTAAAGTGACTTGAATTCTTACATAGTTTGTTCCTCTCCTCATCGACATGAACTTGGCTAACATACTAGAACTCTCTGAGACACAGTTTTCCCACCACTAACATGAAGACTTCATGATCTCTCATACTTATTTGCATGTTTTAAAATACAATTTTATTTTGATTTGGTCATTCTATTTGAATATTTTTCTTGTCTGAGTTTTAGAGAATTCCTCCTAATAAATAAAAGCAACAAGGATCTGCGGCTCTGCTCCATTGTTCAAGAGTCATCCCACTTAGGAGCAGGAGGAGAAGAGAAAACAAAGTTAAACACAACAGAAAAGCGATAAAGCCACAGCGATCCTTTATATATACATCCCGCTGGGAAGAAGTACTGTTCCAAACAGCAGAGCAGGGGGAACTAGGAAGGAGTGTGTGGGAGGAGAGGAAATGAGAGGCCCTGTCTGTGGCCTCTCTCAGTAAGTCATACTCCTTTTGTAGGGGCTCAGGCTGTTTCAAACATAAAATGAAGGCTTATAATAAGTGATCTCGGAAATTTTCTCTGGGCTCTGACATTCCAGAATTGGAAAAAAAAAAAGCAGCTTAAGACAGACAGTAAGGTCCAAATTGGACTAATTCAAAAGTGAATTATCCTGATAAATGCATCATAAAGTACCATGTTGCAAAGGAAACTCCAAGTTGGGGGGCTTTACCAGCCAACATAGGTGTGTGCACACCCTGCCCCCCTCCTGATCTGTAAAACTCTTTTTCCATATGTATAGATCTGCTTTTCTTCTCCCTTCCTCTTGTCTTACAGAGACTGACATCTTGTTTACTTCTAATACTTGAAATAATTATTTCAGATGCACTTTCTCTTTGACTGTCAGCACACTTAAAAGAACATGTTTAATATATCAAAGTCATCAACTAATTTAAGAAAAAAATAATACACCAAGTAGACAAATGTATCTTTCCAGAAATATGTTTTCCTGCTCTGATTAAAACAAACAAACAAAAAAACCCACACGTTTAAGTATGCATTGATACATTCCAAAACCCCCATCTCTTCACTTCTACTCTATCTGTGTAGAGTTAACATAATATCCATCTCCATGTATCTTTTTTTAACTGCATTTTTCTTTTCTCTGTTTTCTGTGTCTTTTTTTCTAGTTCTTTTCTCCATATGAATTCCTACTGTCTCCTCAGGTACATAACGAGAAAGATAAATGAACATGTAGACATGTGGCAATGAGGCCAACTTCACAGTTTTAACTTAGCTATGCCTTCATAGACTGAATAATCTACAGCGAAGCTAAGAACTTTAAAAACTGGCCTCTCCTGCTGTCTGGTAGACAACTATACTCATCTCTCTATGACCCAGCAATTGATTCCATACCTGGTTACATACTGGACATAGAGACATGCAACTGAAAGTTCACAATGACACTATCTGAGATGGCCAAACAACAGAACCCATTGAAACACTTCTAAAAAGTAAGGTGAAAGTAGTTTCATTGTCTCACAATGGATTAGGATACAGCAGTTAGAGTAACCAACAAACACCATTGTACAGGACTTTGATTTAAAGCCCTGCAAGACTGTGGGGCTTCACTCTCTTTTCTGGCCTCCCCTGACTCCCCTAACCACTGCAGCACTCAACAGATGCTGTGGGGAAAATTAGCCTAGCACTGGGTCACTTCCTAATGTAAACCCCTCATGCCAACCCAGAGAGCTGCCAGAAGTTCCACTTGCTTTCCTTTTGCTCAGCAGTCGCTCTATGGCTAGCCTTCTCTCCAGTCTGTGCCTAGACTTGAGAAATGCCCCCAGGAAAGAAAGCAGGGATTCTGCTAGCCTAGGAAAGGTTTTCTTTCTTCTCTGGAATTTAATTTCTTCTACACTTTTTGTCTTCCATAGATTTTTTTTTTAATCACTTCTTAAAAAGATGCTATCTTGGGGGATGCCTTGGTGGCTTATTTGGTTAAGTGTGTCTGCCTTTGGCTCAGGTCATGATCCCAGGGTCCTGGGATCAAGTCCCACATCAGGCTCCTTGCTCAGTAGGGAGCCTGCTTCTCCCTCCGCCTGCCGCTCCCCCTGCTTGTGTATGCTTATGCTCTCTCTCTCTGACAAATAAAATCTTTAAAAAATAAAAATGTTATTTTTGTGATTTTTAGGGTTTTTTTCCCTTTCATCATTACGAAAGAGGCATAATTTGCTGCTACCTTCTACCTCTTAGTCAGAAGAAGTCTTCTCAAGTTTGAGTTGAGTTCTACTTATTAGCTCTGTAAATTTAGGCAACATCTCTGACTTGGTCCTTCATCTTGGGTGGGGAAAAAAAACAGATAAAACAAGATCTCCTCCATAGGGCTTGTGGGAAATTTCAATGTGGTAAGACATGAAATATGTCTAAATGATGCCTGGCATATGATAAGAATTCTTTTTAAATGGCATCCATAAACTTACCTAGATTCATAGATACTAAAAATTATAGAATTTGGCGGGCCTACTTTAAAACAAGCATACAAAATTACAAACAAAAAAAAGAAATCAAAATAGTATTCAGTTAGAAAAGGAAAGAACACATAATAAACTCAAACTTTTTAAAAAGGCCCCAAATCTAGAAAACAGTATATTTTTTTTTACAAAATTAACTTTCATATTTCTATAATAATCTTAACTCAAATTTTTTTTTGGCTTTTTTTGATCATGTCTTTTATGATGATGCTTTTTTAACATTCTCTGTAGAGAGAATAAAAGGTAATTTGATCTTTTCTCTGATAATATCACTAATTATTGTGATGTCAGGTAAATTTTTAAGATTCTGGTCAAATTTATGAAAACCTTTAGAAAGTTTGTTTCATATAGGAGCTGTCAAATGTAAAAGCATTTGAGATTTTCTTACATGTTTTTGAACTTACAGCATTAAGAATGTTACTGAAAGATAGGGCACCTGGGTGGCTCAGTGGGTTAAAGCCTCTGCCTTCAGCTCAGGTCATGATCCCAGGGTCCTGGGATCGAGCCCCACATCGGGCTATCTGCTCAGCGGGGAGTCTGCTTCCTCCTCTCTCTCTGCCTGCTTCTTTGCCTACTTGTGAACTCTGTCTGTCAAATAAATAAAATATTAAAAAAAATTTTAAGAATGTTACTGAAAGCCATTCCTACCCTGGAATGAATAGAAATAACTTCCATGTACACAAAAGTGACTCTGAACCCTCTAAATATATTTCACTCAGACTCATGGTGTATCATCAACTCAGCTTCTCATTACCCAGACTCCAAAGAAGCTTACAGCTACACAGTCACCAATCAACCTCAGAGAAAGCATTACATGATGGAAACTATAGCCATAAAGCTGTTTTAATCAATGATAGTTAACACTTACTGCTGAAATTTTTACAATAAAATATGTGACCATGTGAAAAACTCCCAGAACCTGAGATGGACCCAGGCAAGGGAAAAACACTGGAACTTAAGCTTCACTAGCTTCTCAGTAAACCCACCTAGGTTAGGAACTGTTATTTATGACTTTTCCTTCTGTGAACAAAGCAAGCAGACCCTGTCCTGCCTGCCTCCACCTGCTTCCCCAGGTCCTGCCAGCTTCTGACGGTTTGCCCAGTTGTTGATACAGCTGCAGCATGTTCCTGAAACACTCTCTAGATCTGTGCTGTCTACTAGGGTAGCCACTACCCACATGTGGCTAAATTTAAATAAGAAATTAATTGATTCACAATTTAAACTCTGGTTCTTTGTCCTACTGAACACTGTTCAAGGGCTCAATAGCCACCTGTGGCTAGCGGTTACCATACTGGTCAGAGCAGATATAGACATGCCTATCCTCACAGAATTTTTGGTTTTTTTACACAACTGAATGTTACTTTTATTCCACAAAACCAATAAAGCCTTCATTCATGCTACACCATCATGAACTCTGAAAATACTAAGTGAAAAAAGCCAGTCACAAAGATCACATATGTTTCCATGTATACGAAATGTTCAGAATGGGCAAATCTGTAGAGGGAGAAAGTAGAATCCCAGTGGCCTTAGGACAGTAGGGCATGAGGGTGGAGAAGGATGGGTAGTTAAGGAAAGATGGGAATGGCTGCTAATGGGTACTAATGTGTTGAATAGTGCTCCCCTCCAAATGCAGAAAACATGTTCTAAGTTGATTGTGGTGATGGTTGCACAACAACACATCACAGAAAGTTCTCCACGGGACTCTGTCACTCTACAAACACCCAGCAGACAGGCGTTCCGCTGTCAAGCAGATTTGGGAAGTGCTGCATAAATATCTTCCTTTGATATCAGTAATATTGAAACCTGAAACTTCTGCCATGAAAAAACCCACCTAGTGTGGTTTTTCCCAAAGCTGTTGGATGATGGAATTCCCCTTTTGGGGGCCTTTTCAGGTGTTTTTTTTTCTTTTTTTCTTTTTTGGCACATCTTACTCATATTTCTGGTCTCACCATTTCTACGAATTCAGATAACATAAAAACAAAAGAGACAATTTCTTGAATCATTACCTGACAACAAATCCCTTGCATTCATTATATCTCATAGTTCTCATAATTTTATGCAGATACATCCATAACTTTATGTCCTATGGGGAAAGAGTGTCTGCTGGGTTAAGAAACTTAATTATGATGACACAACAAATAAGTGATAGAACCAGAAGCTGCCCCGAGTCCTTCCACTCTCCCCCGTGCAGTCTTCTTTCACGTTTGACCAAGCTTCAGAGGAGGCAAGAGGTTGCAGGCCACACAGTGAATCCAGCAGGTGGAAATGGCTGATTCACAGAATCCCAAAACAGGTTCTGATGGTCTGGTTTTTGGTGGTGGTGGTGGTGGTGGTAAGGTAAACAGGAGGAAAAGAGGTCATTCTAGAACAAATTTAATAGCACTAACATTTCTTAGCTTTCTGTAATGTTTTATGATTTATAAAGTATGGTTTTTCCAAGAAATTTTTTTTTTAGCATTAACTGCTTAACACCAACTCTCAGATTCAAGGATTATTGGTTGCTATCCTTTTACTTCTAGAAAGGGAGGCTCAAGAACAGAATTCTAGTAGAGAACTGGAACTTAAATTCAACAAGTGGTTTTCAGCATTTTTTTAAAAGATTTTAGTTATTTATTTGACAGACAGAGACAGTGAGAGAGGGAACACAAACAGGGGGAGTGGGAGAGGGAGAAGCAGGCTTCCCGCCAAGCAGGGAGCCCAATGTGGGGCTTGATCCGAAGCAATGTGGGGACCTGAGCCGAAGGCAGATGCTTAATGACTGAGCCACCCAGGTGCCATTTTTGGTAGATATGCAACATTCTGCTCAAATAAAATTTTAAATGTGAATATAATGGGATGGGGGAGCTGCTGCAATAAGCCTGGCCTTCTCCCTCCCTCTTGCTCCCAGTTGTTTTGGAACCCTTCAAAGCCTCAGTGACCCACTAGGATTTCACAGAGTTTGGAAACAATTATAAATAGATTCTAGCCTCTTTGCTACTTAATCCAGGAAGTGTCCCCAAACAGGCTAAAACTTAGGAAGGAGAAACCTAAGAGTACCAATTCAATTATGTGTTCTAAAAAGATATTTTAAAGTTGTTGATGAGTAACCTGCAAACTTTGAGACATTCTTGTCAAACCAATGATTCTTTGGGTACCCACTAAGAGACAGAATATGGGGCAGAATAAAACATGCAATTTACCCGAGGGATCATGACCTTGATCTCTAGGTCAATGCCTACTTATCAGAACTTTTAAGAACTCCTAGGCCCAGAGGAGATTTATGAAAGGTATATGTTTGAAAGACGATACTTCTCAGGGTGAGTTCACATGGCAAATAGTGAATCTAAATGTATATGAGATTAAAAGACCAGATGTATGTTCTGCATCTAAAAGATCCTAGCTAACTAAATTAGTGGAACTTGGTCAGCCTGATACTTTTTTTTAAAGATTTTATTTATTTACTTGACAGACAGAGATCACAAGTAGGCAGAGAGGCAGGCAGAGAGAGAGGAGGAAGCAGGCTCCCTGCTGAGCAGAGAGCCCGATGCGGGCCTCGATCCTAGGACCCTGAGATCATGACCTGATCTGAAGGCAGAGGCTCTAACCCACTGAGCCATCCAGGCACCCCAGCCTTTCTTTTTTTTTTTTTTTTTTTAAGATTTTATTTATTTATTTGAGAGAGAGGCAGTGAGAGAGCATGAGCGAGGAGAAGGTCAGAGGGAGAAGGAGACTCCCCCTGGAGCTGGGAGCCCGATGCGGGACTCGATCCCGGATCTCCGGGATCATGACCTGAGCCGAAGGCAGTCGTCCAACCAACTGAGCCACCCAGGCGTCCCAGCACCCCAGCCTTTCTGATATTAAATAAAACACCTTGATCATTCTTTTTCTCTCTCTCATACACACACACACACACACACACACTCTTGCTCGCTTGCTTGCTCACTCTCTCACGTCCTTCAGGCTTGAACAGCTTATCACCGGAGAGTAAAAGGGGATCGCATGCCTTATAATCTGTGAAGAACTAGATAAAGGCGATCTGTCTTTGCTGTCTTCCCGCTCTTTGGCACTAGAACTCAAGTCAACGCTGTCAGGAAGGTGGTTGCCTACAGGCAAAAAGTCCTGGTTACGCAGGGGTTTCGTCTGACCTGTATCTGACACAACTGGCCTTGGGCAGTAAGTCTGGGGATGACCAATGTAGTGTATCTCTGAAAGCCCAGGAAGAGACTTTTGTTCTTAAAGACAAAGATCGTCCCTTCTGTACCACCTGCCTACATCTGAGGAATTTTGTTGTTTGCAAGGTTATCCAGGGAAATATGAAATTGCCAGAAAGAAGGCGGCAACGAGAGTGAGGTGCTTGTGCAAGTCCTGTGAGCATGTGTGTGCACGTGCTTCGACAAGAGGGGGCATTGTGATTCCTTTGTTCTAAAGGGCAGTTCTCCTTAGAAATGGCCAATCAGTCACTGTCACTGGGCAAGGAGGAGGTGCGGGTGGTGGCGGGGGAGGGGGACATGCCCAGTTTGCCCAGGATACTCATGCACAGGACAATCCCACAGCTGTTGCACACCCAGTGTAAACACGGACAGCCCCATTCATCATGGGCTCCCTTCCGCAGCATGTGTCCAAAGTGCGGCAATGATTTAGTGCCTGCAGCTGGAACTCCACTGTTTCTCCAAAACAGCGGCGTTTACAGGGAGGAGGTGGGAACGGAGAAGCGGCAGGGGCTACAGAGAGGGAAGGACTAATTTCAGGTTTCTGAGAAGAGGAAAGAAGGGTGGCAAGGGTGAGCTCTCCCAGTAGACCACCCCTTTGCTTTAACCTCAGTTTTCTCCCCATTCACTGGCTTTGGTGTAACTCTAGCTAAAACTTTTGAACCAGTGTTGCATCTGCTGTATTGCTAGCTCTTGGCCCCTGATCTTAGGTGCGCCGTCGGTATCAGAACCTCTTCTATACAGAGCATTGACCCAGATTTCTTGGGCTCTTCTGTGTGGGCAAACAATGTCTAAACTCAGAGGACAAGAAGACAAATAGCTTGATTTTTTTATTAGAAATGTGAATTTCTCATTTGCTCACTCACTTACTCATTCAACAGATAGACAGCTTGTAGCATCTACCATATGTCAGATTCTCTACAGAGCACTAGAGGAATAAAAAAATAAACAAACATAAAACCTGATTTTGAGAACTTTATACTTGAGTAAGGGCAATAGATTCAAGCACATATAGATATTTTTTTGATGTCCAGCACATATAGATATCAAGTGAATCTGAAAGATAAAGAGGTTATCAATTAAAAAAAAAAAGGTTTATGAGCAAGAGAGATAGTGGGCTTGCACCAGTGAGGGACACGGCAGAAGGGAGGAATCTTTAAGCAGACATACCTCTGACTGCACAGCCCAACAAGGGGCTTGATCCCACAACCCTGAGACCATGACCTAAGTAGTGACCAAGTGCCACCCAGGTGGCTGACGGAGCCACCCAGGTGCCCCAAGAAGTTATCAAGTTTTGTAGAAAAAAATAGTTTCTTGAAGATAGAATCACCTTTTTAGAAGAGTTATCTAAGTGAAGATGGAACAAAGTATATTTCAGATTCTCTAAAGTGAAATGTGTCAATACAGTGAAGGAGCCAGGAGAGATTTTGAAAGGTTTTCAAACAAGTTATAACATGATCACAGTGGTTTGTTAGGAAATTAAATAGACTGTAGACGTGAAGGATGAATTTGGCGGGGGAAAGCAATAGAGAAACAAGTTAGCAGCCTCTGGACAGTCTGGACAAGAAGATGCTGAGAACCTGCACTGGGGTGAGGTGACAGAAAAAATAGAGGAGGGACATTCTAGCACTGAGTCAAAGGAAGACTTTTCAGGAGTTGTTGATCCTGTGGATGTGAAAGCTACAGTCTGAGTTCCAAATCTACCTCTTATGATGCTAAGACTGGATTTCTGAAATTACATTTTTTTCTGATACCCAGCTTTCTGGAAGTTTTTACCATGAGGCAAAAAGAAGGTACTTGCTTGCTTCTTCTTTTGCTTTTTGTTCTTGCTTTTAATGACCCAGAAATTACACTTAATCCTGGCAGCACAACTGGTTTCCAACTCCAGCTTCTTGGAGCACTCACACTATCCCTTCTCAGAGGTAATGGCTTGCCAGCACCCTGCTTTTCAGTGATCCCCAGAGTTGGGGCTCTGGCCATCTTCTATCTGAGGGCTTGAGTTATAATCATGCCAACCTTTTTTCTTTGTTCTCCTACCCAAAGGGATAATAGATGATTCCTCCAGCCTTGAATTCAGCTGGCTGAATTCTGTACGCTCTCACAGTTTTTCACAGTTTTTCTTGACCCCATCCCCTTTCTCTCCCTTCTCTCCAGATCCAGCACTTATATAATGAATACCCTAAATTAAATCTCTTTTAAAAAATACTTGGTGTGGTATATGTTTTCCAGACTAAATCTTGACTGATGTAGGAGTCACTGATGATTCCAAGGAGACCAGTGGAGGGGTTTTATGAAATAAGAAGACATGACATTTACATGACATTTACATTTATGTTACAGAGATGACACACGACAGTAGTTTTGTCAAGGCAATGCAATTTGATTTGACGTTTGTCCTTGTGATGGGGCACACACATTGGCGTGAAATGGAAGAGAGGTATTATAGTAGGAGAATGATAATAGAAGTATATATATAATCAAATCTTTAGAATAAAGGAGGATGCCCTGAAAGATGGGTTATTTTGACATCATAGAAATGTGGAATAAATATTGAAACCATCTTAACGTAGTGTGTTAAGGCTTCCGCCTGTGATTTAAATAGTGCAGCAGTATTCCAACATGGAAAAATGAGAAAATCGCCCTCATATTTTAGAGGGTGTGTCTTGAAGGCTTCTAGCTTTTACAAAGTTAACTGATCCCTTCTATAATCATTCACTCCTATTATTTAGTTCTCTCTGCATCCTGCAGGGAAAGTTTTGCGAGTGTCGCATTCCCCCTTTCACAGCTGAAAAACTGAAGTATCCCATTACAGCCAACAGCTAGAACTCCAAATCAGACCATCTCTACCTGCATCCAAATAATACAGGTGTTTCTCATACAGCAAAGAGACTGATATTCCAGAAAGAAATCTCTGGATTAAAAACAGACTTTGAATCACATATGTAGACTTGCAAGATAGGGATGGAGCACAGAGAGACTTCACATCCAGTTCAGAGGACCCTGTTGACTCCACCATGGTAGCAGCCTTCCAGAAAGATTAATCTAGCCTTTAGGAGGACTGTGTGGAGGAAGGAGAGACTTAGAACAGTTGTGCGTCGCGACAGGTACGTGGGAGGTTGCTGCAATAACCGGAGCCTCCAGTAAAGGTGCTCTCTCCATTAGTATGAGGAGAGCAGAAATTAAGATCCAGCAGATATATACGGAATTAAGTGTTGGGATGGCTAGGTGACTCGATGTATGCAGCCTTTAAAGGAGAGAGATCGGTCAGGTATAAATGCAAGGTTTTTTTTAAAGCATTTTTTTTAAAGATTTTATTTATTAATTTGTCAGAGAGAGAGAGAGAGAGAGAGAGAGCAAGCACTGGCAGACGGAGGCAGAGGGAGAAGCAGGCTCCCTGCTGAGCACGGAGCCGGACGTGGGACTCGATCCCAGGACGCTGGGATCATGACCTGAGCTGAAGGCAGCCGCTTAACCAACTGAGCCACCCAGGCGTCCCTAAATGCAAGGTTTTAATACTGATTAATAAGGAGATTAAAACTGCCTTCACCAAGGGTTGCTGGAGGGGAAGTGGGTGGGAGAATGGGGTAACAGCGTGATGGACATCAAGGAGAGCAAGTGATGTAATGAGCACCGGGTGTTATATAAAACTGATGAATCACTGACCCTACCTCTGAAACTAATATATTATATGTTAATTGAATTTAAAATTTAAAAAGTAAAAAAAATAGGCATTTTTGATTCACCCTTTTCTCGTACACAGCACTGGAGGAAAACACAACCTATGCTAAGTGTTTCAGGATAAAGAGAAGGGTATATACTTTCTTGATTATCGTATTAGATAACTATTCTTTAATGTGTAAAACGTTTAGAAATTTTTTTCTTAAATTTTTTAAATGTATTACAGATTTAAAAGAAATTAGCCAAATGTATAATTCTATAAAACAATAAATGAATAAATAAATATGCCTTTCACTGAGCCTGGAGCTGGTTTTTTAAGAAAGTTTTCAGGGGTACCTGGGTGGCTCAGTCATTAAGCAGCTGTCTTCTGCTCAGGTCATGATCCCAGGGTTCTGGGATTGAGCCCACATGGGGTTTCTTGATCGGGAAGCCTGCTTTTCCCTCTCCCACTCCTCCTGCTTGTGTTCCCTCTCTATGTCTCTCTCTGTCAAATAAATAAATAAAATCTTTAAAAAAAAAAAAAAGAGAGAGAGAGAGGGAGAGAGAAGCTGGTTTTTCAGAGAGAAGCTGAGTTCAGGTTTACAGATGTAAATTTTGAGTTGGGAAACTGACAGTGCTGCATCACAGTGGCAAAGTTTGATAAGTTGTTGGAGATGCCTGAATCCTTTGTTTTTTTGCAGAGGAAACATCTACTTTGTTTTAACCCTTGCTACAGGTGCACTGGCAAGAATGTGTGCAATTCCCCAACTTCCTCATTTAGGGTTTAAGATAGTGGGGAGACAGATCCCACTTATAGAACTTTAAGAAAAGAGTTGTTTTAAAGATTTTACTTTTACCCCAGAGTGAATCCTATTAGAGATTCCAGTATGTATGACACCAAAGCAGAGCTGTTCTGAAGGGGGAGAGGAAGCTCCTTGAAGCCCTTTCTGTACAGCATTAGCAATATACTCTACTCATTCTCTATCCACTGGACACTGCAAGATGCACCGAGACCTTACGATGGAACCTTTATCTCCCCCAGAACACAGCTGGGAAGCCACTTAGCTAAGTCCAATTTTATACAAGTTATCAAAATCCAGAGAAATGAAGTCAAGTTGCCGTCATCTGAGTGAACTGGTAAAATCTGAAAAATCTCCAGAGGAGATCCAGCATTTTGACTCAGGGCCATCCCTTTCTGTCACCCGGAATCAAACATGTATATACTGAGTTCTGGGAAAGTGTCATTCTCTGTGTGAGGTGGGTGTGCTCCTGAAAGAGCAGGGTGCCTTTCCTCTCCCAGAAAAGCAGTTCTGACCACTTCAAGCCGGTTTGTTCCAACCACCATATCCTCCTACCAGATTCCAGTCAATGCCACCTAAGTCATGATTGTCGAAGCCTCAGGGGTAAGGACTGCTTCTCCGGGAAGAATGGTGGCACTGTTAAATGACTAATGAGGGCCCTTTGAAAAAAAAAAAAAAAACAACTATGCGGGTGACTGTCAGACAGATGTTTCCACACACGGTGGCAGAACGGAAGGAGCAGCATGGGATGAAGGAAAGTACACGGAACTAAAAGCTGCAGGACCTGGATTCAATCCTGGCTCTGCCTTTACCATATTAAAAAAAAAAAAAAGCTATGAATAATTAGCTCTCATGTCATACATGGAGATCTGCACATAAGGTGAACATTAAGATAAATGATCACCCAATACATTTTGTCACCCAAAAGGTTTTGAACTGATGTCAAGCTTCGTATCTTTTTTTAAAGAGCATCAAGCCTGGGAGAAACCTAAAAATGCCACATGATATGATCTATTTGAAATGCCCAGACAGGAACGGTCCAAGAGGTGACCGGCCCTAGGTAAGTTTGTGTTTTAGTAAAAAGGTCATAACCAATGTTCAGTTCCTGATGACTTTCTACTCTAGTGCTTAAACTCTGAATAAAAAGCTAATGTCTATGTGCTTTGAGATCATCATTTAACTTATATCTTTAACACTTACCATGTGTAAATTTCTGAGATCCATGTTACAGAAAAGACAATGATAAACAAAATCAGATAGGATTCCCCTGATTAAAGTACCAGAAGCCAACACAGCCTAACTTTAAAAAAGTGGGGATTTTGAAAGACTATTGGGTATCTCCTCAAATCCAAACTGTTGAATGAATAAGACTCAGGAGTAGTGGGGAGTGAGGAAGTTAAGATTTAGGGAAAAAGAATACAATTTTCTCCATGGTATTACCATCAATATGGCTCATCTCTCTCTGCTTTTGAGATTACAGTTTTCAAGAAGAGAGAGTCTGACTGTTCCAACAGAGTCAGCTCTTCACTCCAGGATATGGTAGCTATGGCCAGAGGTGTGCAGACAGATAATACCGACACTGCAGTTGGGTCTCACACCTAGGAGTTTCCAGAGATTAAAGAATCATTAGGAGCAAGGAAGCTCCTCTCAAAGAGGGTCTAGTTCAATACAACAGAGCACCTGCCTTCTAAAAACTTTTTTTTTAAAAAGATTTGAGAGAGAGAGGGAGCACATGCATGCATACATGCACATGCAAGCAGCGGAGAGGGAGGGGCAGAAGCAGACACCCCACTGAGCAGGGAGCCAGATGTGGGGATCCCATGACCCTGAGAACATGGTCTGAGCCAAAGGTAGATGCTTAACCTACTGAGCAACCCAGAAGTGCCCCAGAGCACCTGCCTCTTAAGGAATTATCTACTCAGGGTGATCAACATGTAAAAAGAACTGTAACAAAAGCCAGGAATTTAGAGGAAAGAATAGAAGCATTAAAAAAAAAGACTAGATCAGCTCAAAGTGGGGAGAATCTTTTTGAAAAAGGAATCAGAATCTTTCATTCACAGATGTCTCTCAAATTTCTCCATTAATTTGAACACCTAGAATTTAGGTCTTTTCAAATGTTCTCTAATTTTCCTTTTAAAAAGAGCATGGGGAATTATTTTACACGAGTAACTTTTGAGAACCTTGGCATAATGAAACAATCCCAATTTGCAACAGCCACATTTACAAAGCTATTTTGAATAGGAAACTTATCTATCCCTTTAGAGAAATCCAAGAGAAAAATAAAGATAAAAAACAGCACGTGAATAAGACAATAAAGAAATAGGAAGAACTGTTTAGCAGAAAAAGGAGTTGTAGCACAAGCAGAGTAGGTGGTGGACAACCCCCCCCCCCCCCCCCCCCCCCCCCCCCGCAGCAGTCTTGAAGGGTACTCTGAAATCGCCCTTGGTAACTGGGAGGAACGGTAATTAGCTGGTGTTGGAGACGTGTCCTCAATCTCTGTAATTAAATAAGATAAATTATTTAAGAAAAAGAGACATGCTGCTCACGTGATCAAAAAGCTAAGATTTTGAGATAATGGTATGTAAGTGGAGTTCCTATTTGGTACTTAAAGTACCCCCTTCCATTCTGATCCAGAACTTTCATTTTCTGTGGGAATGAGGATCACCACAGTATTTGACTCACCAACATGACTCCATTTTCTCCTACTGGTAGTCCAGACCACTCTTTGAGAAGAATCTGCCTTCCTTTTCAAAGCCTTCCACTGTGCTCTCCATGTTAATGGAGTCCAAATTCCGAAAGCTCTAATAACATGGTTCTTAACTACATTTCTGGTCTTGTTCCCACCACAATGTTCCATGAATACTAAATTCTTCCTATACTTTGCATTTTCACTCACTTTGATTTTGTTCATGTTGATCTCATGAATGGAAGTACCTTTTTTTAAGCAATTTTTTAAAAGATTTTTATTTATTTGAGAGATAGTGACAGAGATAGCCAAAGAGAGGAGAAGCAGGTAGGAGAGGGAGAAGCAGGCTCCCGCTGAGCAGGAACCTTGACAAGGGGCTCAATCCTAAAATGCAGGGATCATAACCTGAGCTGAAGGCAGACGCTTAAACAACTGAGCCACCCAAGGCACCCCAAATGGAAATACCTTTTTATAACATTTTGTGCCTGTGGTATTATAAGAAATATATTTGGGGGCACCTGGGTGGCTCAGTCAGTTGGGTGGCTGACTTTTGTTTTAGGCTCAGGTCATGATCTCAGGGGTTGGACTCCTGCTGGTCATAGAATCCCCCTACCCTACCCTGATGGAGTGCACACACTCTCTCTCTCTCTCTCAAAAAAAAAAAAAGAAAAGAAAAGAAAAAAAAGTGTTTTTATATACTTGGCCTTCATCCTCATTTCTGGCACAGAGCTCCTAAAACCTTTGGAATTTCCTAAGGAAGAAAGTAATCAAGGCGTCTTTTGTTATTTAATGAGGTGGCTTCTAGAAGACAAAATCCCTAGGGTTGGGAGCTGGTTTCCAGGGGACCCAAACTTGTGATTAAAGGGCTGGAATTTTCAGTCCCACCTTCTTCTGGGGAGGGTAGAGGAGCTGTTGGTTAGAGCAACTGCCAGTGTCCAGTGATTTAATTAATCATGCCTATGTAATAATAAAGTCTCCATAAAACCCTAAAAGGACAGTATTCTGAGAACTTCCAGGTTGGTGAACATGTGGGGAGAATGGTGTGCTGGAAGACAGAGCTCACAGCCCCAGGCCCTTTTCCAACACTTTGCCCTAATATATCTCTTTGGTCTGGCTCTTTCTGAGTTACAACTTTTCATGATCAACTAGTAATCTAGTAAGTAAAATGTTTCCCTGATTTCTGGGAGCCAGTTTAGCAAATGAATCAAACCTGAGGAGGGGAGTCAGAAGTACAGGTAACAACCTGTGTTTGTGACTGGCATGTGAGTGTGGGGGAGGGGTGCAGTGTTACAGGACTGAGTGTTTAATCTGCGGAATCTGTTTTTATCTCTGGGTAGTGTCAGAGTTGAATTAAAGAGCAGCCAGCTAGTCCCTGGAGAATTACTTGTGCTATGTGGAACTCCCTGCCCCCCACACAGGAACTGGTCTCAGAATCATAAGGACTTAGCGAGGATTCTTTGTCTATGAAATTCTTTTATTGTGTCATAGCCATTTGTGGTTGTTCTATTCTTTATGTTCTATGCTTTATTTTGGTCTCTTCTGGGTTTTTTGTTTGTTTTTTTTAATTTCTGGACCTCCAATGAACCTTAATCTCCCTGAGTAGGGACTGGGGACTGTACTGGAAAAAGAAACAGGCTTAGACTTGCATCAGGGATTTTCCATTCCCTGGGTGTAGGACCTTGAAAAAGGTCACTTAATTTCTCTGAGCTTCCTTCTATTTCCTTTGTAAAACAGGATAACAGCAGATTCTCAAAGATGAAAAAGTACATAGATGATTACATATGATTTTAATTACATTTTCATATAAATGGAACTATCAAAAATTTTAAAAATCTTATTTCTATCCTAAGTCTGCTTTGGTTGAAATAGAAGGGAGGGGTGCCTGGGTGGCTCAGTGGGTTGAGGCCTCTGCCTTCGGCTCGGGTCATGATCTCAGGGTCCTGGGATTGAGCCCCACATCGGGCTCTCTGCTCAGCGGGGAGCCTGCTTCCTCCTCTCTCTCTGCCTGCCTCTCTGCCTACTTGTGATCTCTGTCTGTCAAGTAAATAAATAAATAAAATCTTAAAAAAAAAAGAAACAGAAGGGAAACAGATCGACTAGCTTAAGGAAAGCTAGTATCATTCAAAAATCCAAGAGTTTTAAGTAACACAACTATTGAGAGGGAAAAGATGCTGATGATCCTCAGTTATGATGGGGAACAGATGCAAATCCCACCAGAACTTGGTTGGCCTGACTTAAATCAAGTGCTCACTGCTGACCCCCAGTCAACTTTGGCCAGCAGAGTGAAAACACAGAATGTAGTACCCACTTGTCTTGTTCTGCGGAATGGGAACACTTTCTAATAGGATTCTGAGCAAATAATAAAGACCTATCAGATGATCCACAGACTCAAGACTGTCTTACACAGAAATGTAATAAATACTAGTAGTATCCATGGCAAAACAGGCAAGGTATTTTTTTCGTTTGGTTTTTCATTATTTAGAGAAAAAAATCTCCATAAGAAATAGAAGCCCTCTGAACCTTTTATAATCCTTGAATATAATTGTAGCGATGGTGTTCAGACTCATTAAAGAAATTCTCCTTGGAAGAAATGTTGGTCAAAATTTCAGTTATACAAGTTCTGGGAGACTGAATATGCAATAATGTGACTATAGTTAATAATATGGAGTATATACTTGAAATGTGCTAAGAAGATAAATCTTCAGTGTTCTCACCATAATAAAAATAATGCTAATGGGCAGTGGGGGATGGGCAAAATGGGTGAAGGAGATTGGGATATATGGGCTTCCAGTTATAGAATGAAAAAGTCATGCAAAGGCTTGGGATAGGGAATACAGTTAATGATACTGTAATAGCATTGTATGGTGACAGCTGGTACCTACACATGTGGTGAGCACAGCATAATGTATAAAGTTGAGTTGCTATGTTGTACACCTGACACTAAAGTAACATGTGTCAACAATATTCAGATCGCATAAAAATGTAATTATATGATGTATTATTCATTAACGTAACTGTGGTTCTTTCACAAAAATGTGTATATGAAATCATATTGGTCACTATACATACACACACACACACACACGTATAATTTTAATTGTGAATGGTACCTCAAATTTTTGAGGAAAAAAGGAGTGCATTTACGTGTTCAGCTGCTTTCAGAACTGCTTGGCCTGTGCCTTGCCTCTTCCTGAGCCCTTCCCAAGAGTGTCTTAGCTGCTCAAGGTCACCGGCTAGGCCAGTTTACAGGTAGACTGAATCTGATGCAGCTGCTTCTCCAATATGTAGTCTGTGGATTTTGGGTTGTCTAGGTTTCTCTTATTCTTATTTACAGTTTCTAGAGGTCTCAGCCATTGCTTCTTTCTTAATTGTACGATCAAAATGTAGTTCTGATGGGGGGTGCCTCAATCACTGTGGTGTAATAATTAAGGATGCATTTGGGTTTCAGTTCTAGCTTTGTCACTGATCAGCTTTAGGTTTGTTTGTTTTTTTTAATCTCTCCAAAATTCTGGGTCTAACTGATAAGAAGATTCTAAAGGCCATTCTGCTATGGCCTCTTTAGTTTCTAGACTTTATAGTCCTACAGGAAGATATTATGCATACACCCATTTAAAAATCTATTGAGCATCTCCTATATTCCAAAAAGTTTGAGGCTCTAGAAATAGAGATAAATAGGAGAAGGTTTGATTCTGAACAGCCTTTCCATTTTCCTTTGCTTTCTCTCCTTAACAGCTGGCTTACCTCAGGGGCTTGAGAAAAACACCTGGGTTATAAGGCAAAAATCGTTCCTGCCTTCACTATAGCACAATCCCAGGGCATGAGCCCTCTGGAGTTGAGTAAGTACTCTATTTCTTTCCATTTGTATTTTCTCCATCTGTTCTAATTACATCCCCTACTTGGGAGTAAGAGAACTTCTACTGTCTGTTGCGATGTAAGGTGAGAAAGGTTAATTAACAGTGAAGACAGATCCCAACTGCCTTACATCACATCCCTGTCCAAATGCATCAGACTGTGAGAGGGTTCCCTCCCTTCTGTGACCTAATACTGCTTGTGCCTGCTCCTCTCAACCTCTTGCATGGCTCCCCTCTTTCTTGAGTTATCTCCAGAGCGTGGCATCCAAAGGCATTCATCCATGTTAATGTGACAAAACACCTTAGTCATAGGGAGGGGAGGATGTCATGTCTTAGAGTAGAAAGGGCCAAGCCAAACTGCCTTCAGCATGCTCAGATCCAACCAACATTAAAGTCTGCAGCCTGAGTGAGTTACAGTCACACAATGGCTTAGAAAGAGATAATGATACCCTCACTTTGCAGACTGAGGGTAAGAGACTGAAGAAGATACAGTGATTTACCTTTGGTCCCACAGCCAACAAGAGCCAGATTCAAACCCAATTCAGTGTATTTTCATTAAATGTTGCTTTTTGTCTGCTCCCAATTCCCCTTTGTTTTATGCCTATG
This sequence comes from Mellivora capensis, assembly GCA_004024625.1. Classification (NCBI taxonomy): domain Eukaryota; kingdom Metazoa; phylum Chordata; class Mammalia; order Carnivora; family Mustelidae; genus Mellivora; species Mellivora capensis. Next base: position 21,121 of record PISX010009148.1, on the reverse strand, counting down.
ATGCCCACCCCTTTTGCCTTCTTCTATGGTTTCTATTTTCCCACTAATTTCCATTATGAAATACCCTCGGTTCAGGTCTTATAGTCCTTGTTTCTTCCTGCATCGCATCTTCAAACTTTCTATTAAATATGTTCAATACAAAAGCCAACCAACCAACCAAAAAAAAAAACAAACCCTAAACTATAAATGCTGTGAAAACAGGGACTTCATTGTGGTTCACCACTGAATTCACAGCACCTGGAAGGTGCATAATTAACAATTATTCATCGAGTGTCTTTTTATTTTTTAAAGATTTATTTATTTGACAGAGTTCACAAGTAGGTAGAGAAGCAGGCAGAGAGAGAGGAGGAAGCAGGGTCCCTGCTGTGCAGAGAGCCCGACGCAGGGCTCGATCCCAGGACCCTGGGACCATGACCCGAGCTGAAGGCAGAGGCTTTAACCCACCAAGCCACCCAGGCGCCCTTCATCGAGTGTCTTTAATAAAGACAAACTGTTATCTCTTTTTATTGTTATGAAATAATATTTACTGAGTACATAGAGCACACTGTAAAGAACCACAGAAGACATGGCTAAAGGATTTTAAAGTCAGCTTAAGAAGATAGCTCAAATATAAAATTTAACTTTCAATTATTCTTTCATTTACTTATCAAACATACATTGTCCTGTGCTGAGAAATATGGTTTTTGATTGGTCTGAAATAATAAACAAACCCATGTTTTAAATTCACAAATCTTATTTATAGAGATAGACAACGAAACAGAGTATTAAACTCTGCACAGATAAACACTAAAGAAGAAGCCATAAACGGGGCTATGGGAGGAAAAGCACAGGTGTCAATCCGTTACTTCAAAGTCTGAGAACACATCCCGGAGAAAGATGTGTCTAAGAACAGGTAGAAGTCAAAGAGGCATAGAAGGGTAAGGGCACAAATCATTTCCAGAAGAAACAACTTGTACCCGAAATGAAAGAAATAACATGAATTATTTAGCATGGCTAGAGGGTAGGATTTGAAGTGAGGAATCCTAAGAGATGAAGATAGGTAGGTAAGTAGTGATCACTCTGGACTTGCTTTTCCCCTTGTGGTCCTAGAACAAGCATCACCTGGGAGCTTGGCAAGTACAACATCTCAGACACATCATTAAAGAGGCCTTTGCTCTCAGGCTCATGCCAAGATTGGTACCAGCACTGCCCTGACAGTGAGTCCCTCCTTAAATCGTTCACCTGTGGGGTTTTAACTATCCCTAGTCCTGGACCTGCACCTCAGACACACTGGATTAAAATTATAGTTTAAAAAGATGCCCAGGAGGTGTGTATGCACATTACAGTTGAGAAGAACTGCTCTAAAGGCTTTGTAAACCATGCTTATGTTTGGAGATTGTCTTGGGAGCAATGGCTGTTATTTATAGGCATTTGATGGGTGAGATTCCTTGATTTATAAAGGTCTGTGGTTGTGTGGGAGAGCAGCAGCAGCCAGTTAGGAGGCTGTTATAGTAAGTCTTTAACAAATTAAATCTTAAAGATCTGTTCCTTTTAGAATCCTACTACAATTCTCTAAGTATTACTACAGTGATCCAGGAATAGAGTACTCAGATTTGAGGGTTGTTGGAGCAGATGTAGTGGATGGCTAGAACTGTGGAGGAAGGATGAAGGAGAAATCAAGAACACCTGGCTCAGGCTGTAGCAAGCAGGTGGTGGGAAGTACCACACATTGAGGTACTGAAAGACAAAAGATCGGCATGTGGAGAGAGAATGATGAGTATACACACTTGGGTATGTTAAATTTGATAAATTTTAGATCATACAACATGATAGGTGGGTGTCCAGATCATGAAGAGATAAGAGATACAGAGATGGATTTTGGAACTATTGTCTCTAAAAATGATAATTAAACCTGTGGGAAGAAATAGGAGTTTTTAGAGTATATAAAAGAGGTATTTTTTTTTTTTTTTTTAGTGTGGAATACTGACATTTAAATAATATCTGAAGGGGTGCCTGGGTGGCTCAGTGGGTTAATCCCCTGCCTTCGGCTCAGGTCATGATCCCAGGGTCCTGGGATTGAGCCCTGAATCGGGCTCTCTGTTCAGCAGGGAGCCTGCTTCCTCCTCTCTCTCTGCCTGCCTCTCTGCCTACTTGTGATCTCTCTGTCAAATAGAAAAATAAAATCTTAAAAAAAATAATATCTGAGTAATTATTTTCATTTTGCAAATTATTTTTCACATCCAGTGTATCATTCAACTAAACTAACTTTTTTGAGGCAGGGAGGTAGGCAGGGAAAGATTATTGTCTTCATTTTTGATGAAGAAACAGATAAAGAAACTGGGGCTTGCAGTCCTAAAGGTGTTTTGGCTAGTAAATCACCTAGCTGCACACACACCGGGAGCAGTTCCAGTTGCATTGTGGGGCATGCAATTAAGAGAGAAACCAAGAAGAACTGACGTAGACCCCAGTGGTTAGCAAAGACTTTATGGAAGAAGTATCCATCATTTTACTAAGTTTAACTTGGGAGCGCTAGGGCTTTTGCCCAGATATTTTATGGTGTAATATTTTAACACTCAGTGTTTTTGCTAAATGTTTGACAGTCTTGAATAACTAGTGGTAAAAGAAAGGTAAGTGCTCCTTTGTCTATTCCAGTATTATTGAAGATTTTACAACGATCTGGGCAAGATATTAAGAACTAGCTGCTTTTAAATCTTCATTGACAAAATCTTGACAGAAACACCCCTTAGTCATCCTATCACTTGAGGCCAGACTAACTATGATGGTACAAATGTGTACTTTGAGGCAGAACAGCAGCTAATAATTCTACCTACATTAGGTAGTTATTTGGATAGGATAAAGATACAATAACTGATTTATAATGTGAGCCATGATTAAGAGGAAACTTTTGACTGTATTAATCTTACCCACAATTCTTAACCTTGGGTGACACAGAATCAACTAGAACATTCTGAATTCTTATAAACATTTTCCATGTTAGTCACAGAATTATAACTATACCTTCATCTCTTATAAAGTGACCAAAGGTTCTAGGAAGTATAATAACTGCCATTAACAATTATATAGTTTGTTACATTTTTAAAGTACTCTAACACAGTGTTTGGATAATCATTAAAGTCCTATAAGGAAAATGAGATGGAAATGTTATTCCCATGTTTTATTTAAAAGATGGGAGAAAATAAAGTTTATGGAGAATAAGACTTGCTTGGGTTAAAATAATAATTAATAGCAATAGTTTTAATGTAAGTAATTTATTAAGACCATAAGATATGCCAGGAATTGAGCCAAGTGCTTCACAATCATTATTTCACTTAATCCTTACAATTAGATATGTATTATTATCCTCATATTACAAATAATGAACCCAAGCCTTGAACAAGTCAAGAAAGTTGTGCAAAACTGAACAGAATATGTAATGGAATGGGGAGATGAAGCTAGTTCTAAGTCACCATTAACAGTTTGCTCTTCGAAGTCATTTAATAATCCTGTTGAATATCCATTCCAACAGGGGTACGTTGGGGACACTGGATATCTATAAGTTTTCAAAAATATATACAGAATATTAGAATAGTAAATAAAATGAACAGATTCCTTAAAAAGTGTATAAAATATGACATGTTTCCTTTAAGAACTTATAGTTTGGAGGTCTATAAAAAGATAATTTCAAGAACAATGGGAGTGCTCTAACAAAAACTGGAATGGAGGGGAAACAGACTCACAGATTACATCACAGACATAGGTCTTACAAAGACAAAGCACAATTTCTTAGTCCACAAAGAGTGAGCAACCAATTCTAGACAGGTCAGCATATAAAGAAAAAAAGGCACGTACTTATAAGACTGTAATTCAGAGAAGAAAAAGTTTTAAATAATTGCACCATGGTCTTAAGGGTGAAACAACAGAAGATTAGGTTACTGGAACCAGATTATCACACTTGCTTTAGTCAAAGGAAGGACAAGAGAGACCAAAACAGTAAATGAACATGGAAGTCTGTTTCTTGGAGAGCCAGGTGACTTCTTGGTGTCCGGGAAGCTTAAGAGGGACCTGTTATGGATTGAATGTCTATGTCCCCACCTCAAATGTCTATGGTGAAATCCTACTCCCCAATGTGATGGTTTAAGGAAGGCGACCCTTTGAAAGGCAATTAAGATGAGACTGGGTCATGAAGGAAGAACACTCATGAATAGGATTATTGCCTGTGAGAGTCACTAGAGAGTTTGCTTCCTCTGCTTTCTACCATGTGAAGATACAAAAAGACGTAGGCAGTATACAATTCCGAAGAACCTGAACCTGACCACGTTGGTACTCTAATCTTAGACTTCCAGCCTCCAAAAGTGTAAGAAATTTCTGTTGCTTGTGGTACTTTGTTATAGCAGTCCACACTGATAGGACAGTGCCTGAGACAGAAGATAAGGTGAGTGGTTTGCTAAGAAGCAATCCAGGAACCAGATAAGGAGGGCCTGACTTAAGGCAGTTGAGTGGGCACAGAATTGAGATTATGTGTTTGGAAAGTCTGGATGAACAGACTTAGGTACCAATTTACCAGCCTTCCTTCAGAAAGGCTCAGTAAATCTAATCCCTACATTATTATGTGCCCACAACTCTTATTTTTATCAATATTTTCCTGGATGTTAAAGGTGGGTTTTTTTGTTTTGTTTTTTTGTTTTGTTGTTGTTGTTGTTGTTGTTTTTTGGAAGCCTCTCTTGATAGCTTTACCAACTAGATTCAACTTCTCATTCTTCTTGTTATTCAAAACTTATACTTCCTCTGGCAAGGTACTTAGCATGGATTCATTAATTCCCAAGTTATGTCTGTCCATATCTTATCATGACTGGTCTGATTAATCTCAAATCCATAGCTCCACATCTGAAGCACAGGTAAATATTAAACACTGGTTGCAAAATGAGCTATTATGCAATTCTTACGTACTCCTCCTAATGATGTCATCTTGAGCTTTACAGGAAACTTAATTCCTGGCTAAATGCATTTGATTACATTCCCATAATACTTCATAACCCCAATCGTAGTACTCATCATTATTAAAATTTCTAGACTCTGTTAATTCTATGATGATACCCACTACATTCCTTACAATGTTTGAAATATCATAAATGCTTAAGTAATTATTGAATAAACAAGCCATTAATTATTTTGTCTCATGCGTTATGGATTTTGACTCCCAGATCTTCCATTTGTGCTCTACACAAGCGTATGTATGTATCTTTGCACTGCCTTTCTGACATCTTCAGCTCTTTAGAATGTAATACAAAAACACAAAGGAATGCAGAGAGAGCTCTATCCAGTGAAAATGGACATTAAAACATCCATTTTGACCTCTTCCCAACTTATATTGTTAAGTCTGAAAACACAGCTACCAAAATTGGCATTGCCATCTTAATAAGTTCACTTGACCAGACCACACAGGGTGTCAGTGTCCACCAGGGTGAGACAAAAGTCTCCCGAAATTTTGCCATTCCACCCCACCAACACATAGGCTGTCTTGAGAATGTCTAGGGAAGTTCAAGTTAAAGAGAGAACTCCCTGCTATTCGGTTCCTGCTACCTTGAAAACACTACAGACAGGCACATACTTCTGTGATGTACCAACCAAATTAACACATATATACTGGCACTGGATTTACTTATGAAAATGGGAAAGTTACTTTAAGTGAGGAAGTTTGACTAAGTCTAAATCCAGGTAAGAGGTCTTTTGGGTCTTCCTTGCCCACTTCACACAGCAATCACACAGAGTTAATTCCACCACCCCTGTCCTCTTAAGCACTGTTATTCCAGCTGTTGTCATACTACTCAGTGTCACCTTTCACCTTCCATTGTTAAAATGGCATCCTTACTCATCCCCTATCTATATAGTGTCTCTTACCCCTATTACCCATGACCTGAGAATTCTTCTGAGGTTTTATCTTGTTCTTTCCTTTGGAACATACTCATCTGTTTCTCCATTTTTTGCTTGAATCTGTGTTTGCTTGTTTTTGCTTGAATCTGTGTTTGCTTGTTTTTAAAGATTTTATTTATTTACTTGACAGACAGAGATCACAAGTAGGCAGAGAGGTGGGCAGAGAGAGAGGGGGAAAGAGGCTCCCCACCGAGCAGAGAGCCTGATGCAGGGCTGGATCTCAGGACCCTGGGATCATGACCTGAGCCAAAGACCGAGGCTTTAACCCACTGAACCGCCTAGGCACCCCATCTGTGTTGGTTTCTATGCATTAGATAAAAGCACCATTTTTCCTGGTCTTATAGGAGTAGCCACCTATAGAAGATGAACCTTATCAGTCCACCCTACCCTAGCTCTTTGTTGTCTCTCAAACCCTTTTGAGTGCCCAAGCACTGTGTTTTATTTTTAATGGCTCCTAGTAGCTGAGGGTGTGCCAAGACCTGACCTTGTTCCAAAGGGGAGATGCTGTCAGGCAGTATCTTTTAGGTATGCAAATAAACCCAGACCCACAGGACCACAAGCCTAAGCTCCCTTGGTTATGTGTGCCAGGTGATCTAGAGGTGCTCCCTGGCAGCAGTTGCAAAAATAGGGACTCCAAATGAGTGTATTATATAAACTCTATTCTGGGAGACACAGTCAAATGACATGGAGGCAGTGGGGGACTGCAAAGAGCGCCAGACTAGCTTATGTCCAGCAGACCTCTAAAGAGAGCCAAACCTGAAGCCCACCTCTTAGACTGAAGCTGCAGGATGAGCAAAAAGGCCAGTTTCCCACAAAGACGTGACGAGGCGGGGGGGGGGGGGGGGGGGGGGGGGGGGGCGGTGTCACTCCACCATCTGTGCAGCGCTCTCTGGGAGGATGCTGGCCAACAACTGTCCCTACCTGTGGGCCCCAGGCCCAAAGGCGTACCAGACTCACGCAGACCAGAGTTCCAGAGGCCTTCAGAAAGGACTACAGTCAGCTCTTACATGTTTAATTAGAAGCCTGCCCCTCAGGCTGTAGCCACAGTTAGTTTACTGGAACGCACCAAGAGACTGAGCTCTCCTGGCCTCCTGCAGGGCCCTATAGAAGCTCTCCCTCCATTGGTTACAGGCCTGCAGGAAGCTTGGGGAAGCCCCACCGGCGCCCCCTGGCAACAGCTGCAAAACCCTGCACCAGCCTCGCGTAAAACTTCCTGCGCCCCGCGGGCAACTGCGCTCTGGAACGTGGCAAGGGAGAGCGTGGAGATGGCGTCCACGCGGAAAGGAAGGGGGAAAAAAATACCGAAAGAAAAGGAAAGAAAGCGGGGGGGGGGAAAGTCTAGAGTTTCGAAAACAAAAAAGTGGTGTCCACAGGCTGGAGCTTGGCGAGGGAGCAGGAAGATGGCACCTGCCAGTCTTTGCCCAAGAGGACTCCCTCCCCGGCGGCCTCCAGATACTCTTCCAAGAAAAGCCTGCCTCTCAGGTCAGCGCTCCAAGACCAGCAAAGGAGCATCCCCCCGCCTCCCACACACACACTGAGTCCCCCCAGGGCGCCTGGCGCTGGGCCTCGAGGTGGGTGAGTCCCGGGGAGGCCTCGGAGAGCCCTTCCTCAGAGCGCTGTTGGCAGCTGGGGTCTTAGGGAAGTGAGCCCCGGGGGTCTTCAGAGCTAGACATTCAGAGGCGTGGCTCTCGGGTGCCGGTAGTAAAAGTTGGGGATGCCCAGTGGGGTTCAGTCTCTGGGTTTGGAGTTCCCGCTGGTCTGTGGGCTGTTCCCCGGCCTCGTGGGGTGGAGTTTCCGGGGGTGGAGGGGAGACCCGTGTCCCAGCCTGGCTTACCTGCTGTCACGTGGGCCTTCTCACCTTCGGGTAGGATGCACAGGAATCATTCAGACAGTTTTTAGGTGAGCAACGTATTCCGTATTTAGCTGTGGGTTCTGGGTTTGTGGGAGGGACTGAACCCAGACCCTCTCACGTCGCCATTTTGCACAGGAACCGGACAGTTTCCTATATAGGCTCCCCTCCCCCAGCCTCCGGATCAGGGTTCTCCTATTTGCACCCAACCAGGCCACACCCCTGCAGTTATTTGATAATGGCTCCCTTATACCATGGCTTAGCCTGTGACTTAGCCCGTGACTTAGCGTGCCTCTTGCAACCTAACTGCTTAAAAAAAAAACACCACACATTATTTTTGTTTAAAAAAAAAATTTTTTTTTTTTGCAGACTTTCTTGCCACTGCAAATAATATTCTCCCTGCCTGAAATAGCCGTACCTCCATTTGTTTACACTCAGAAATCTAACTCCTTCTCCTCTGCTCAGACATTGCCTCCTTTGTAATGTCTTTCCTTATGAGCTTATAAAATGAGAGGGGTAGACATGCTGTTTTCTTAACCATCTATGGTCTGAGGATTGTTCATGTCTCTGTAACCCCACCCAGATGCTAAGGCACTTAAGTGGGGGAGCCATGTCTTTTCAACTCATACTCCTCTGTGTTCAGGTACAAGTGTGAGTCCAGAGTAGAAAACTATTTGCTGAATGATTCTATTCACATCTCTAAGTCAAGGGTATCTTACTTGCACATAGAGCCCCAGTAAGATGTACCTGTGCCAATTGTCCCCGTCTCTAATAGGACAAGTCCTGGGCATCCATTATTGTGTAACTTCTGGGCAGCTCCCATATTTCAGCACATACAAAGTCAGCCTTCATATAGATGGCACCTCTGCTCTGGTGTGATCACTAAGAAGCCATAAAAAGGAATTAGCTTAGGTGGATAATGGATGGATGTCAAGTGTCCCTTTGGATAAAATACTTGCTTCTAGACGGATTGCCTGAGGGCTCAAGAGGCTCCTAGTAGACAATCCACATGCCTTCTTTTTATTTCCTCTGAATATCTGCATTTCCATCCAAAATTAAGGCACCAAGGACAGCTTTGAGTGAAGTTTGTCCTTCGGGGCTAGTACATTTAATGAGAAATCTTTTCAAGGGTCATCTTCTGATACCTTGTGCTAATGACAAGGGGCCTTGAAGTGATGGGATTGCTGTGCACCTACTGTACGTTAACAAACAAACAAACAAACAAAAAAAAAAACCTTACAATTACTAAGGCTTACTAGTTTAAGAGGTTTTTGACAACTTGATACGCTTCCTCTTAATTGTGACAGGCCCGAGCAAGGCTTACAGCTTCTACTCAAAGTTTATGGCTTTGAATATAGGCTGTAAGCTCAGAGTAGTTAGGAAAAGCATAAACAGGGAAGTAATATGTGTTATCCATAATGAACGGCTCTTCCCTCCTCCTCTATCATTCAAAGAACTGTAGAAGGTATTTTTTTTTCCTATGGCCTGAAAAACAGTCTAGAAGAGTTAGAAGTGCTGTACTCAAATTCACGAGTGATGTTCATTGGTGAGTTAAGACGACAACGCCTTGTTTTTGACTCCAAGTGCAAAGTTCATTTCACAAAACACTATGTTGCCTCTTGCAGAATTCACCTGTCAAAAGTTAGAGGGGATAAAATGCCAGTCTGAAGCTCAATAGATAGGGGAGAAAATAGGCTGAAGGAGCAGCTGAACTTGTTGATTAGTATTGCTTAATGCAGCTACACACCCACTTACAGTCTCCCAGCCCACTGATCGGCATTTTCCTTTTGGGCAGACTTCATAGCCAAGAAATCAATACATCATTAGCCTGCAGCATGTTGTTTTCTGGGTATCAGGCGAGCTCTTGGGAGCATTATTTGAGTCATAATGACAGGGGTTGGGCTGTAATGAAAGTCCTGAATTATGCCACATTAAGGATTTTCCCCCCATGAAGCTGGTAAGCTGTTCAAATATTCCCTTGTGTGGCTTCAGACACAGCCATCAAATATTTAGCATGGATTTTGGCTAATGTGCCTTCCTTATCCCCAAGATATTCTCCTAAAGCAGGTAGCTGGTATTAATACCCTTTAAGAGGTGAGGAAAGAGAGCCTTGAACAGATTAACTGGACAAGACTTGCATCCTGGAGTAGCCAAATCAATCCCTTAGATCCCTTTACTACGCTAGCCACTCCCTGCTTCCTTTGGCTTTGAGAACCAGCAGGGTTTTGAAAATTCTCTTCACGGACTGTCTCCAGCTGCTCTGTCCCCAGCCAGAGAGCTCATGACCACTGGCTGGCATTAAACTTCATCATTCTCTGCCCTCCGCCGCTACTATTCCTGAGTCTGCCCCTTCCCAAGACTCCGAAGTCCCTTCTCACTCAGCTTCCCCCAGCCCTCACCTCCTTCCTCTCCTTCCCCCTGAATGACTCATTTTGTTTACTGAGCAGAGAAGCTAATAGAAGGCAGCAGAATTTAAGCTTCCCTGGGACTTGCTTTACACGCTGACAAAATCATTCTTTTCTCTCTCTGTTAAATATTCATGGCTCTCAGATTTTTAGATACAAAGGTACATTTTGTTTTAAAATGTGCTGATCCAAGACATACTGGTTTGCATTGATTTCCTCCTCTTTGCATTTCTATTGCATTTGGAAATAAAGAGGTCCTCATTCACTTCTTCTGAAATATGGACCTGAATTTATCTTTGGTTTTCTTTTTTAATTTGGCTGCTATTTGGCGAAAAGGGCTGATGTTGGTAGACATTTTACATGTTTTGTGTTTTTCTCTTCTGACATTGTGTGCGGGCACACACACAGACATGCAAATATGAGGACAGGAAAAAAACACATCCTCTTTTCCAGGCATCACAGTCTAATGTTAATATCATTTGAAAGGGATTTTAACAAAGGTTTGAGCTGTTACAGATTTCAAATATTTACAATTTGGAACAAAAATAAAGTAGAGATAGATTTACAGAGATGAAGAATAAACTCATCATAGGACGGTTCAGAGATCTACAGAAAATGAAATGGGGGCAAAAGTGCCTCCATCTTAGAAAAAAAAAATGGAGAGAAATTTACTGTGGTGTAAGAATTATGGAAAGAGAATAAATGGGGGTGATAAGGAGGAGGGATTAAAATCCTGATTAATTCAGGTTACTTGACAGGAGTCTTGCGATGTATAGTGCAAATGAACAAAAGTAAAAGATTTTCAGATTCTGGAAGTTACATGTTTTTGTTTGTTTGTTTGTTTGTTTGTTTTTTCCCAAGCTGGTCTCACACATATTGCCATATCAAATAAAAGAGAAAACAACCATTTGATAAGAAAAAGGTCTGAATTTTTTCTTAGTATAGTAAGGGGATGTACTATCTCGGCAGACTCTGTAAAGTCTTGGAGTGTGGAGTATCAATTTAGGATTTTTATGAGATTTTGGAGCCTTTTAGTGAAAATATGTGATTGGGATTGGGTAAGGATTCTGATGTAATTGTCTAGGATTGGTGAACACTTTGGTTGGAAGAATCTTATGGGGTCAGTTATTAATGCAAAGGAAGAGTTTAACCCTTTGATGTTTATTTAAATAATCACTTTTGTAAAGAATCTGCAATGAATGATAAAATGATTTGAAATGTTTATCTTCCTAGGCAACAGTTTCTTGGTATAGTAAAGTCATGTTGATGAAGGCAATGGGTTAGTAAAGTCATGTTGATAGAGACTGTAAGCTGTGTTAAGTGTAGGAGATTTGGAATCTTGATTATAAACTCTCATAATTAGGAAATGCCTAAGTCTATCTGATCTACTCTCAACTGATTCTTGAATTCCTTTATTCCATGCCAGTCACATGCTCATTCAGCCTCTCATAGGCTGAAACCAGTACAGTGGTGTAGAGACTCTGGCGGAGGGCACTGGTGGATATTTATTCAAGGTTTCCAAAATTAATAAAATTGAGGTATTCTTTGGATCTCTACTTCTCTTTCCTTTTGTTAGTTTACTAAAGACTAGTTTCTTTGTCCTTTACTCTCTCTTTCCTCTCATAGTATGTATTTACTCTTGGACCTCATCCTCATCCCATAACACCCCTCCTAACCACCCCCCCGGCCATGTTCTACCTCATGGACTTTATAAGCACTTCCATCTTTGCTTCCTCACAGATAGCAACAATGTCCTCTAAGTATTTGCCAGTTCAGAGGCCAAGAGTGGAAGGCTAATTTGTCTGGCTTCTCTTGTATACCAGACCATTTCATGGGCTGCTGACCAGTCTGTATACTGGCCTATAGAAGAAGAGGTGGCCTACTTTGCTCAATCAGTTGTGGCCCTGCTGGCTGGGTTCTGCAGTAGGATACCAGTGTGGTGGCTCCTGGAAAAGACTGTTCTGGGGGAGTTTCTGCAAGGAATACTGTGAGTGGAAAGATTTTATGATGTTTTTTAAAGAAAATGAGGAGGATATCAGTATCATAGCAAACATGTCTAAATCAGAGGAAATTTACCTATTTTGACTGTTGTGAACATTGGTCTTGGAAGACATCATGTTTTCAAAATTTCTGCCATGAATATAGGGGAGATGATCTTCAGTCCAAGGGCTTGGATGCACACTGGGGAATCTGTCAAGACGCCTTATGGCATTATGTGTATACGTGTTTATTATTGTAAAGATTTCTCTTTTTTAAAAAATTTTTTAAAGTTTATTTATTTATTTGACAGAGAGAGATCACAAGTAGGCAGAGAGGCAGGCAGAGAGAGAAAGAGGAGGAAGCAGGCTCCACGCCCAGCAGAGAGCCCAATGCGGGGCTCGATCCCAGGACCCTGGGATCATGACCTGAGCCAAAGGCAGAGGCTTTAACCCACTGAACCACCCAGGCACCCCAAAGATTTCTCTTTTTTTAAAGATTTATTTGAAAGATAGAGCACGCGAGTGTACTTGTGTGAGCAAGTGGGTGGAGGGGTTGAGGAAGAGAGAGAGAGAATCCCATGCAGACTCCCCACTGAGCTCTGAGCCATGCTGGGCTCAATCCCACAACCCTGAGATTATGACCTGAGCTGAAATTAAGAGTTGCATGCTTAACTGATCAAGCCACCGAGATTCCTGTTTAAGTGTTTATTAGAGGCACACGGACAGATTAGCTGTTGAAACTGAACCCAGAATCTCTGAATACCTTACCTTCTTTTATTTTCAGATAAAATTTTGTTTTGTTTTTTGTTTTTTTCTTTAGCCTTCCATGCCACTAAATGCTATGCCATCCTTTATAGCATTTATGAAAATCAGTTCTGGTTGTGGGTTTTTTTTCTTTCTAATTTTTACTTGTCTTTTCCCATAAGTTAAGTCCCACTATGGCAAGGACCTTTACTGTCTTGTTCACTTATTCCCAGTGTATAGATACCTGTTGAATAAAGCAAAGTAAAATCAAAGAGAGAATACTGAGGGGAGGGGAAAGATAGATTCACATATGTCCTGGAGGACTTCATTATTCATATACGGTCACCAGATACAGTCTGTAGCTGAAGATGCAAAGTAGGCTATGCAGACATAGTACTTTCTACTCTGGCAACTTCTCTTGTTAAGGGTTTAGTGTGGGATTCTTTCCAAAATTGCATTGTTACAGGAAAACATGGATCATAAATACAAAACTTACTTGTGAAGAAAGTAAATAAGGAGAAAAATTCTCTGCTCCCTGATTTCAGAAAATCTTCTCAAGGGGACATTATTTGCATGTTTTTCAGTTAGAGGTGAAACTGAACAACAAATCCTTCAGGAAAAGTAGAAATAACCTACTAATTAGGGGCCGAGATTTTAAAAATAGTTGTGCTTTCAAATCATGGCTCTGCCCCTCATTATCACATGATTGTTTACAGATGGCTTAACCACTCTGACCATTACATTCTTCATCTGTAAAATGTGCAGCTTACCTACCTTACTAAGAGAGGTAAATGACACAAGAAAATGCTTGATACATGGTGGTAAATAATAGCTATAATTTTATTGTATATTCTGTGTTATTTAATCTTTGCCTCCTTAACCAACAGCAACACTGAAAACATTGTTTTTTTCTTTTTTATGTGAAACACTGAGGTTCAGAAAGTTCAAGGAAGTTGCTTGAATGATACTTCTTAGAAAAGACAGTGCAATTTTGTGATTTATAAGAAATACTTATTTGGTCAATCCTAGGACCACGATATATTTCACATGTTTGATGTCTGATTTTTATGTTTGATCTCCTCCCACAGTTCCTGGCTCACGGTTCCCAAGACCCTAGGACTTTTCTGAGCAATGGGAACATCAGTTGTTATTATATTTGGTCTCCTGTCCTCAGTTCCTGAAATGCTTCAGAGCCATAAAGGTGAAATGGGTGTCTTATCATTCATAACAAGCCCCTTTCCACCACAACTGGGTTTATGTTAATGAGGTGACTTTTGGAAAGCACCTAAGGAGGGAGGCTAGTTGTGGAACCAGTTTCATGGAAGGGTGGAACTTTCAGTCCTGCCCTTTGATTTCTGAGGATTGGAGAGAGGTTGGAGTTTAAATCACTCATCTTTGGCTAGTGATTTAGTCAGTCTTGTCTACATAAAGAGGCCTCCATAAAAACCTCAAGAAGGGGGGAGTTTACAGATCTTCTAGGTTGGTGAGCCAGAATGCTTCCATGTGCCACCTAGCTGAGTTCCCAAACTCCAAGAGGGCAGAAGCTTCCTTGTTGCACACCTCACACCATGTATTTCTTCATCTGGCTGTTGATTTGTATCCTTTAATAATCTTTGTACTAAACCAGTAATCCGGTGAGTAAGCAGGTTTCCTGAGTTTTGTGAGATGCTCTAGCAAATTAATCGAACTCAAAGAGGGAGTACTGAGAATATCTAACATCTAACATCTAGCTAGTCTGTCAGAGTTCAGGTAACAATCTGGATTCGGGATTGGCATCCCGAGTGGAGAGCAGTCTTGTAGGATGGAGTGTTTACCCTGTGGACTCTGATGCTGTCTCTGGGCAGATGGTGTCAGAATTCAGTTGAACTGTATGATATCCAGCTGGTGTCTCAGAATTGCTTGGTGGTGTGGCAGGATCCCTGCCCACACTGGAAACTGGGTGAACTCCCAGCAAGGAAGGGATTTAAACCTATTATTGATAGGGGTGAGGGGAAGGAGAATGAGGGAAATGAAGGGGTGTGTGGTGAGGGTCTAAAATTCAGTGATTTATAAGTTTTAATAAATAAGACTTACCTTTGCTACAAATGCAGACGTCCATTCCACCAATTAAATATCCCCAAATCTTAATTTCCACAGAATCTCTGGGTGATTCTGATAACATTTATTCAAGACTTACTCTACCACGTGTTGTTCTAAATGGTTAAGTGCTTTGTTCAATGTCTCACAGCTGGTAGGTGGCCAAGGCCCGATCCAATTCCAGAGGCCATGTTCTTAACTACTTAGGATACTCTGCTGGCTTCCCTGAATCAGATAGTTGTGCATCACATTTTGAGAAGACATAGAAATGACAGACTGTGGAAGCTCAGAGACTGTGGCTGTTGTGGTACGTGAAACAAATCAGGCAGCATGTAGCCAAAATTAACATGAAAGGCGGCCATGATCAATGAAACCAAATGCATAACCTAGCACCTGGCACAACATGCTCAATAAATATTGAATAAATAAATACTTATGAGGACGATAGCAAGCCTTCAGTCTTAAGGAAGACAGACAAAACATTCATTTAGCCATGGGATTACTGAAACTCAGAATAAACTTCAAAAGTCATCAAGACCTAACTCCCCCGCCCTGTGGATGCTACAACTCTCTCAGGATATTTCCGGCCCATTGTCAGCCAGTTAAAGAAAAAGCAGCCAGCCTCTAGTTTGCAGTATAAAAATAAGAGAAAAGACCAGAAATTTGACCCACGGAGAAGTAAGAGAGCTTTAAATGCCAGAGTCAAATAGAGTTCTGTTTGTAGCCAGCTCTCTGACAGACAAGAGGGAGAGAAGTAAATACTGCAGCGATGATGTCTACAATTACAGAAGCGATTCTCCAACAGCAAAAAGATGCCTGTGGTCCTGGAGGGCCAATGTGAGCCTATTGATTTCTCTCCCAGTTCCTTCTTATTGTTCATCATTTCCTGTTCATTCACGCAGCCAGGGTCTCTGGGACTGTGGTCCCTCATGGGCCTGCCAATCTTACTGGTGTTGAGCGACCATGAACTGTGAAGGTCCACGAGCCCTTTAATTGGACAAGCCCCAGTTAATAATGCAGGAGGGGGGCTAAGCATTGGAGTAGGCAGCAGAAGAGAGAAAGACCGAATGAGGAAGACGGAGACAAAATCCATGAATTCAGTCTTCACAGAGAGAGGGGAACAGAGAGAAAAATAGTCAGTACTGAAAACTCCTTCCAAACAACACTTGGTGGTAGATTTCACTTGAGGAACACGCTATGCAGGTGGTCAGGGAAATGAACTTCTCTTGTCATTTGAGATCAAGATTATCTCAGATCAGGGATTGCTGGTGAGATTGTTTATAAATACAGTCTACTTGATGCTCACCAGGTAGAAAGAACAATTTTACACTGATTATTGAATCTCTGAATTCAAGTGATCTTTTGTATAAACTCAGGCTATCACGCTTCTAGACCAGAAGTTCTTTTACTTAAAATGTCGTTAATTAAAAGTAAAATTAATGTACTGACTGAAGATCAGTCCAGAATACAAAATAGCCATGATCTCCAGAGAGATTGGCTTATTCCCGGTTTAAAATAAACAGAGAAATGGCAGTCATAAAATTTATAACTGAAATATCAGGGTAGTTGAGAGGCATTTAACACACTTCATTAAAAACAAATAAACCAAAACTGACATTTAAGAAATTTATTTGCTTAGCTGTTTAACAAATGGCAAACATTTACTACATATAAAAAATGTGCTGTATGCTCAGGGTTCCGTGATGACAAAGGTGGGCACATTCCCTGTCACTGATAAACATTTGGCTTACTGGGGGGAGGGAAAGAGGAGAATAAGCAGAAATTTGCTGTATTAGGGGATACGTGTTATGAAAGAGCTAGCATAGTGTCTTATGAGACCACAGAATAGTATCTTAGTCAAATGCAGAGATAATTAAGACTTCCTAAGGGGTAGCCTCTTCTAGAGAGGCCGACAGTGTTAGTTAGCCAGACAAAACAGGGTGTGGAAGAGCATTCTGGGCAAAGAAAATTGTATGTCCAGAGACTATGGCACATTTTAAAAAAGTAAAAAATTAATCCATTCTTTTTTTTTTTTTTTTAAAGATTCTATTTATTTTAGAGAGAGTGTACGTGACAGGAGGCTGGAAGGAGCAGAGGGAGAGGGACAAGGGGACTCCACACTGAGCACAGAGCCCCACATGGGGCTCGATCCCACAACCCTGAGATCATGACCTGAGCTGAAATCAGAAGCTGGTCCATTAACCGGCTGAGTCACCCAAGCTCCCCTAAAGTTAATTCATTCTGGTGGTAGTATTTTGGACCGAAGGTTTCTGTCCCCATAAAATGTGTATGTTGAATCCCTAATCCTCAATGTGATGGTATTTGGAGGTTGGTCCTCTAGGAATTAATTATGATTCGATGACATCATGAGGGTAGTGCCTCCTTGATAGGATTAGGGCCCTTCCAATAAGATGCAGAGACCAGAGGTCTCAGCCTCTGCCGTTTGAGGATGTAGCAAAAAGATAGGAGAAACGTCTCACCAGAACCGAATCCTGTGCTGGCATATTGATTTTGGACTTCAGCCTCTAGAACTCTAGGAAATTAATGTTTGTTGTTTAAGCCAGCTAGTCTTTGGCTTTTATTATAGTAGTCTGAGCTGACTAAGACAGGTACAGTGAGAAAGATGCAGAGGTGAGGCTGGAGGAGTGACCACAGACCAAAGCCTGAAATTCCTCCTGAGTCCTTCTATGGCATGCCTTTGCTAGACCTTTGCAGGCTCTCCTATGTCACTCCCTAATGGCCCCTGCGAGGAACGCTTCAGCCCTACTATCAAGACAGCCTAACTGGGGCATGGGAATCTAGATGTCTGGCACCCCAAAACCCTATTCTAGTACTTGAGATTCTGCCTTCATTTGAGCAAGGGCCAACAGTGCACCTCTGACTTACAGCCCCCAGGTCCCGGTTGCCTGTGTTTGGGTTCCAGCCATGAAAAAGTCAGAAGCATCCACCTTCTCCCCTCAGACTGAGGTTTTCCATTTCTTTTCCTGGACCAAGCAGAAACAGAGTCCTGTTTCTGACTCGGGCCTTTCTAAACTTTATACCTCTGACTGGTCATTCCCTGCCTGCTCAGCCAAATAAACATATATCACCAACTCATCTCCTGACATTGCGTCCCACCTGCCCATAACACCTGTGGGACCACCCGGGTATTGACCACGCTCACTCTTAGCCTTTCCCGATGCCTCCTTCTACCCCTGGCTGCTTTTCCCTCCAGCACCTGCAGCTGAATCCAACTCTTTAGGCATTCTGAATGTCCTATCAAGTCTCTGTTTACACTGTCTAGTCTGGCCTGACTACAGTGTTTCTAAATAACTTTTTTTTAATAATCTTTTATGAAGCACCACAAGGACAGCTAAAATATTGCCTGAAAATAAGAGTGTTCAACTACCAGACAGGCGAGGAAAGACAGTAAAATAGATTGGGTTTGGGTAATTCATAATGTTTGCTAATTTAGAGACCGAGTGAATTCTGGTGTGGCCTAGCAGAGAGGTGTAGTTGAGTCAGTGCTCCCATTTATTTAATTGACAGACATTTAGAGGATAACTGCTTTGTACCAGAAACTACTTTAGGGTCTGAGATCTTGGCTGCAAACAAGATAAATTTATGTGGAGATTCTAGTCTGGAGGAGAAGGGAAATCTGATCTTTGAATTGTCATCTAGGACGGACTAAGAATGCTCTAGTGCATTATCTGCCCAATCTGGCTCTTTAGAAGCCATCTGCTAAACCTGGTCCACAAATGATTTTGAGATTTTGGGGAATCCCCATACCACATGTCCTCCAAGACCCCTTTCAGCTCTGAAAAATCTCTGTCCTACTGGGTTCTTTTTGCCAGGAATCCTAAGGCAGAAGGCACAGGTTAGAGACAAAATACACCCAGAAGAATTGTTCAAGTTGCTTGCTTAGAAGTATGATGCCGCAGGTAGAACCAGAAACAACAGCAAGGCAGGAGAGATGGATATGGCAGGAATGTTTCTACTTTATCTGTTGCTCTGTTTGGTGACATCTCATCCCTCATGGAGTCTGTTTTTGTGAAAATTTTCCTCCCATATATATGGAGTAGAGATATTATTCAATGATTGCCAGCAGTGAGAAATGCATGGGGAGATAAAGAAAGGAGTTTGCTTCTCAGTGACAGTGAATAGGGTCTATTTCCTTTATCACAGAATCTGAGCCCTAGTGAATGGATCCCATACTACCTATCCATCATTTGCCCGGAAAGCATAACAAGCCCCACTATCTGGTTAGCTAGCTACCTGGACCTTCTCTACTATAGATGGCTGTCCCTTCTTTGCTCCTGTGCCCCAAGTATGTTAGTCTAAAGAGAGAGGAGAAGAGGCCTTGGAGCTGCCAAAATGGTGCGGTGAGGAAGTTTGGGTACTAACCTGAAAGGGGTCAGTGTTCTCTTCTAGAACATCAACTGAGCTTGTATCCTCAGGCTGGTCGGTCTCTTTATTTTGCTCTTTCGGATCAATCCCCTTCTTCCTCGTTTGAATTTAAGAAAAATATTTTTCATGTGTTTATAAAAATAAGTTAATTCCAGATAATAAGACAGCTGGGAATATTTACTTTTTAAAAAAATTTATCAGTATATTCTAAATGATAGATATTCCGCAAGTGGCTCTCTAAAAGAATATGTTTCTCTAAAGTTGCTACCAATATCGGAGTGTAGATTAGTATCACCTTCTTGTAGGGTGATTTAAAAACATTCTTAATAATTAATAATTAAAATATAGATATAATAATAATAATTAAATAAAGTAATGAATAATAAAATAAATGAATAATAATTAAAATATAGATAATCTTTGTTATTGCAATTCTCTTTTAAAAATATCATAACGAATATTTCTCAGAAATGTGCAAAGATACACTTATAAGAATATCCATGGCAACATTTACAAAGCAAAATTGGAAATAGCCTAGGTTTTTATCGATAGCTAATTCATTAAATGATGGCTGTTCTGTACAGCCAAATACTCTGTAACTAGTAAAAGAAAATTCTAGATCTATCTATGCTGAAATGGAGAGATCACGAAGTTATTTCATTCAGTGAAAAACCATGTCTAGAAGGGAACTCCTGTGATTCTGCTTTGTTCTCTTTCTTGGTCTGGATCGAGCTGCTTATATCTGCACACTGAGTTTATAAAAAATCAAGGAGTTACAAACTTAAAATGCATATGTGTTTCTGCATGCATGATATATTTCAAGAAAAAAACAATGTCTGTAAAATCATATGTAATGTCTTGTAATTTCAGAACAGTATAAATTTGTATATATTTGACATTTATACAAATTCTAGGAAACAAGACGCTATACAATGATAACTTCTGGAATGGAGAAAGGAAGTGAGGGCATGTAGACTTTTACTTCTGGTTTTCTGTCTTTCATGCTTCTTGATTTGTTTCATTTTTAAAAAAAAGAAAAAAGGTAGTTAAAATTATTTTAAATACTGGTACACATTCCTGGAAACAGTAAAATAACACTCTACACTCAAATCAGCTGTCGAGCTCTGTGATGGTTTTTCTTTGCTGGACTTTTTTTTTTTTAAGGATATTAATTTTATTTTATTTATATTTGCTGTACTTTTGCTCTCTACTTCTAGAATTCATCACAATGCATCTGCAATGCCCTCTTCCCTTCTTTGGCCCACTAGCCTGTCTCTCCACATCTTTCAAGGCCTCCATTCCAAATGTAAGTGGCTGAGCATCTGTTAAGCAGCTGCTACATCCAAACTGAGAAAGGACCACATGGCAAGCAAGAGGCCAGGGCAAGAATCATTCTGAGTGGAAAATGGCTTGGCAGGGTCCAATGCTCTGGGACCCATCTGAGAGGAAAGATCATTAATGTTAATCTAACTGAGCTCAGGATGGGAGGAAGCAGAGCTGTAGTTTCTGGAGGAAACGGCTTGAACTAAGGGCTGGTTTCATTTGACAGAGACAATGAGGAATCACTTGTGTATGCTAAATGGAGACACGATTATCCATAATTGATACATGATTTTCAGCTGTCTTCTTTGTTCTGGTGCAGAGGAACGGGAAAGGAGCAGTGAGGAAGTAGGGTCACGGAGCTTCAGAATGCCAGAGTCTGTGCCCAAGCATGAGGTTGGGATCTCCGTTTTGGTTGGAGGAATTACAGGGCCGCTTACACAAAGCTGTTT
>PISX010009147.1:0-77371 GCA_004024625.1 Mellivora capensis | reverse complement strand
GCCGAGACTTCTTCACAGGGCATGACTCTGACACTGACCCTCCTGCCTCCTTCTTCCATTTAGGAGATAGTCTGATGACTACACTGGGCCCACCTAGATAATCTCAGAAAATTTCTTCAGTCTCAAGGTCAGCAGATTAGCAACCTTAACTCCATCCACAACCTTAGTTCTCCTGTGCCATGGGGTAGAGTCACAGGTTCCAAGGATTAGGATGCAGACATCTGGGTGGGGTGGGGTGTGTTATCCTACCTACCATTACTTCCTAGTAACGTACTAGCTACGTGGTCTTAGGCAACTTATTCCTTTCCTCTAAGACTCAGTTTACTTTTCTGAAAAACAGGGAAGGTGACAATAATAGCCCCTACCTTTGAGAATTATGGAGACAATGAATATAAGTTATGATATAAACGGAAAGCTGATCACAATTCCTGACACAGAGTTAGGGATCCACAAACATTAGCGTTACTGCACGTCATCATCTCCGAGGGGAAGCGGGTAAAGGGGTCCTACACACTCGGTCCTCCACCCCTCATTGCATGCAGTAGAATGAGCACCTTTGTAGAGACCCCCTACTTTTCTCCCACTTCTTCCTCTGCCCAACCCCAATTTCAAGGCCCTGAAGGAGGAGCAAGTCCAGCAAACACCACTGACACACAAGGGAGAACAACACCAAGTTGAGTCCTTTGAGTTTCTGGTATTTGAATTCTGTAAGTCAGCTACAGGGCTCTCCCGTCTTAGAAAGAGTCTTGTGAGGTTGTCCTAGCCTCAAACCAGTTTCTCAGAGTCCCCCCCGAATGTGTGGAGGAGCCCTGGGAACCCCTAGGCTGTGACAAGGGCAAAACTCTCCAGTTCCTGGGGTTTGGGTCTGTGTGAGTCTTTGCTTTCCCTCTCAGGGAATCCCTGAGCCCCCGCAGGCGTCATGGGCCCCATCCCAGTGAACGCCACTCAACTTCAAAGAGAAATTATCTTTGGAAAACAAGAGGCCAAGGCTAGCTGGATCCCAGGCGGGCCGCAGTTCCCTCCTTCTACTCCATTTAGATTGAAGACTTGAGCGTTTCTTTAAACATAAAGGGATTTATTTATATTTCACTCCATTCCTCACACAATTTTGGGCATCTTAGCGTGGCTGTTCCGTGTTCCTAAGAAAGACTGTTTGCCCCATTTGTTTCTGTTCAAGTCATAATGTTTTCATTTATTAGACTGACTCTGCTGCATGTATTCATGAAAAGACAGTATATCATGTACAATATACATGTGTATAGAACAGCTATTAAAATGTACACATACAGAGAATATATATATGTGTGTATATATATATATACACACACATACCATTTTACAAGTAAGAGAAAGAGAACATCTTTGAATTGTTTTTTAAGATTTTACTTATTTATTTAGGGACCGCTGGGTGGCTCAGTTGGTTAAACATCTCCCTTCAGCTCAGGTCATGATCTCGGGGTCCTGGGAGTCCTGCATCGGGCTCCCTGCTCAGTGGGGAGTCTGCTTCTCCCTCCCCTGCTGCTCCCCCTGCTTGGGCTCTTTCTCTCTCGCTCGCTCTCTCTCTGGCAAATAAATAAAATCTTAAAAAAAAAAGATTTTATTTATTTATTTGACAGAGAGAGAGAGGGAGACAGAAAGAGAATGAGTACAGGGAGGAGTACAGGGAGAAGCAGACTCTCCGCTGAGTGAGGAGTCCGACTTGGGGCTCAATCCCAAGACCCTGAGATCATGAGCTGAGCCGAATCGGGCACTTAACTGATTGAACTACCCAGGTGCCCCACTTCTTTGAATTATTAACCACACAGTGGAGAGCTCAGATCTTTGGAAAATAAATAAAATCTATAAATTACATACATAGCTCATGTACATTACATTTCACGTACATGTACATTTCATAAGTATACAGAGGAAGCCCACTTCTTATTACCAAATAGAAATAGGAACCGTGGGACAACAGTTAAATGCATATACATGCACTTAACACTTGCAAAATATATATACTTGACCTCATTTTCGATAACAACTCCCAGCTCTTCCTTCATCAGACTTACATCCAAGTTCTGACATACTAAAATAATCAGGCTTTAGTTTTATCTTCCCTTTTTCTCTCCATTCCTGATTTGGGAGAAATTCTAGAGCTCAAAAGCTAAAATCAGGGGCAGCAGGAAGAAGAATGACAAATCTCTAGCTGTTGGAATGTTTGCTTCTCCACTCCTAAAAAACACCCACCTTCGCTACCAGCTGTCTAGCACTTCGTAAGACACCCTCGTCTTGTCGTTCTGAGACGGGTCTCATGAGTGCCTAATGGCTCAGTCACAGGCCATTCTGCTTCCCAAGGAAAACTCTGCTGGGGCCAGAGAATCATTAGAAGTTTTATTGAACTTTATAAAGTGTTTGCTTCCCAACGTTTCCCAGAGTTTCCCCTAGATTTTCAGATTTATATCATATTGAGAAAACTTTGGGTTTCAACAGGCAGAACTGTAATACGACAAGGGTAGCTACCCTAACTGCTATTATCTTGGACTGACTTCTTTGTTTCTACAAAAGAATTCTCAGGGGTGGCTGAGCTAGGAGGAAGCCAGGTAATAAAACTCACATAGGCTCCCTCCTGTATAAGATAACAACTGTATTCTATGAGTCACCCTTGTGAACTACCGACATTTTCAAGCTGCATGACATTCCAGAGACCAGCATGATACCTGAGCAGTAACCGTCAAAAGAATTTCTTCATGCAGGAGTTTTAAACCATGATCTGTTTTCTTACCTTCTACCAGAGCCTCATAGTGTTTAAGCTTTGGGACCAGACTGCCCCAGTTCAAATCTTGCCCCCATGCTTAGAAGCTATGTGACCTTCAACAAGTTATTTGACCTCTCTGTGCCTGCTTCCCTTTCTGTGAGATGAGGTTAATAATACCCTCTTGGGATTATTGTGAGGATAAAGTAAGTCAGTGCACGTAAAGTGTTTAGAAAAATGCCATTTAGTAAGTACCCGGTAAATGTCAGTTACTCTCCGTACCATATACTCTCTTCCATAAGTTAGAAACACTAATAGCTCTTTTACATACCTCACAGGTTATTTTAAAGGTTACAATGAGGAAAATTTTATAAAAGAAGACTAGAAAAAGGCTTCTGAAGAGAAGCCAGATGTTGGAACGACAGGAAGCTGGAAATCGAACAGTGGAAGCGACATCAGCATTAAGGCAACGGAAGGAAAGAGAGGAGGAGAGAATGGGCCACCCGTGCTCACGCCTACTGTCTACGAGGGGTCCGACAGGCATGATGTCACTTGATTCTCACCAACACTTTCAAGATAGATATTTTGTCAACAACGAATTGAAGCCTCAGCGAGCTCAAGTCAACTGCTCAAGGTTCTGCAGAGCGGAGCCCCAGTCCCAACTCAGGTCCCTCCAACGCCAAAGCGTGTCCCTCGTTCTCCTACCCGACTATGCGACAGGCAGCACCCACGCTCTCAAAAAAATGAAGCCGTTCCCTGTGTCCGTCACAGCCGGTGTGATGCCAGTGATCAAGGACTGGGCACGTACTGCTCAGTGCAGCCTTCCACTCCGCGAGCGGGCAGCAGGTTCTGGGCGAGCTCACTGAAAGGAGATCATCAGAGAGGGGCAGGGACACTGCAGCCCATCGTGCTTGGCTACATCCACAGAGAGGGCCACGTGAGTAGGTAAGGTGCCAGGAAAAGAATAAAGAGGTGTTGCGTGAATGAATAAGTGAGGGAAGGAAAAAGTACAGTCACACTTCATACTTCAGGATATTTTCAGTCCTTTGGCAAACACCCAAATTCTAGAACATTCCCTCTAACCCCATCCCATCTTTGAACTGCCTGCTATCGCATCTCCAGGAGCTCTGGTGCTTCTCTGTGGTAGTCCCTCGCAAACCCTCAGGCCATCCCCTTCATTCTCTGAAGACCCTCCCCCACCCCCAGATGGGTAGACCCCCCCTGCCCCGCAACATTATTCCTGGCACCATACTTAATGCCTATGACCTCATGGGTACTCCTCCAGCACTCTGGAGTCTTCCTGCCTCCCTCCCCTAAGTCAGCCCACCTACTGGCTTCCCTGGTCAGACCCTGCCTCCTGTCATTAGCAATGGGCAAAACCTCCATAAAACCAGTTTCAAGCATCCCCATTCTCTGACCACCTCCTCTTTTATTTTTTTTTTTTTGGTAACAGCTTTATTGTGATATAATTCATATACCATAAAATTCACCCTTAAAAAGTATACAGTTTAATAGTTTTAGTGTATTCACAGAGTTGTACAACCATTACCACAAATAACTTTATGTTTTAATATAATATTTTAATCACTGTCCCCCCCCCGCAAAAAAACCCCCACCATACCTATTAGCTATTAGCTTTCACCACCCCCTCTCAATTCTCCCATTGCTCCAGTCCTAGGCAACCACCAGGCTACTTTCTCTCTATATCTATTTGTCTATTCTGAACATTTCACATTATACAATGCATGGCCTTTGTGATTGGTTTCTTTCGCTTAGTGTAATATTTTCAAGGTTCGTCCAAACTGTAGCATGCATCAGAACTTCATTCCTTTTTATTGCCAAGTAATACTGTATCATACGGATGTATTTTACTTATCCACTCATCAGCGGATGGGCGGTTTCCACTTTGGGGTTATTCCGAACAACGCAGCCATAAACACTTGTGTATCTCTTTTTATGTGATGTGTGCTTTCATTTCTCTGCGGTCTCCACCTAGGAGTGGGCTTGCCGGGTCTTATGGTAATATTCTATATTCCACATTTTGAGGAACTACCGGATTGTTTTGTAGTCACTACACCATTTTGTAATCCCACCAGCTCTGAACGAGAGTTCTGATTTCTCTACATCGTCCTCAACAAGTGTTCTCTCTTTTATTATAGTCATCCTGGGAGGTCTGAAGGCAATGACATGTCACCATGATTTTGATTTGCATTTCCCCCTCCTCTCTTTTCAGTTCATTTGTTCTAATATTCCGACTCCAGCCATTTTTCAGTCCCATGGGAACGAGTCATCCATTGGCCCTGTGGCTCTGTTACAGCTTCTTGCTCATTTCATGTACTCACTTCCTTCCTTACCCATCTCAGTGTCCACCAGCTATCATTACGATCAGTTACTTGCATAAGCCCTCAGCTCCTTTGCCCTTCTCTCCCTTTCTCGTGGTTAACTGGCAAAACCCCAGTCTTGCTTAAATTGGGCTCTCCATCCTCCCTACACTCTTGTCTGCACAGATGAAGGTGGCTGGTCTCAATTTAAGTCCATGACCTTCACCCTCTGGTCAGCCCTTAAAGCTACCTGGCAATTCTAACCGCATTCCCTTGACAATCCCAGATCCATTCATCCTTCCGCTCCCCTGGTCAGTCTTGGCTTTGTTGCTCTGCCGAAACCTTCCACCCTTCACTGCCATCCTCACACTGACTTTGCTTTCTCTTTCAGCAAGAAAATGCGTGCGACCAGAAGACAGCCCCTCAGCATCGAGCCGCCATGCGGATCTTCCTGTCTACATATACCTCGTCATCCTTTCTGCTGCTAGGGCTGGGCCAGCTCTAACAGTGTCTCCGTTTGTGCACGAGATCCCACCCTTTGTCCCCTATTTATACGCACTAGTCCAGCGATTGTCCCCTCTCAGGCATGGTCACATTTTCCCATTCTATTGAATTACTCTCATCACTGGAAAACATTCTATTATTTCTCCCATCTTAAAGTAAAATAAAACAAAATGAACTCCCAATCCTACATCCTTACCCAGCTATATCCCCTTTCCTCTGTAGAGAGCCTAGCTCTAATCTCCTTGCTGGTGGATGCTTCTTTGGTGTCTCGGATTTTATAAGGCTAAAATTAAACTCCTGCTGTGCTTCCTGAACCTTTTCTTTTTATGGCAAATGGCATCACTATCTTCTAATTTCTTGGATCAAAAACCTTAACAAAGTCTCGCTCACATTACACACTGAATCTGTCAGGTAAGCCTAAATTGTTGCCTTCAGAGTATGTTCCCAATCTGACTACTTCTCACCACCGCACAGCTACCAGTCTGCTCTGACCTTCATCTTCCCTCACCTGGATAGTGAGTAGGATCCGAATGTGTCCGTCCATATGTACCTTTGATTTGCTCCACATCACTACCCCATAATGTGTATTTTCTCTTTCTTCTTATTTCCCCCCCAGATTTATTGAGATAGTATTGACACAGAACGTATGTAAGTTTAAGGGGTACACCATGATGGTTTCATACGTGTCCCATAATGCATTTTCAGGACTGTAATCAGAGTGATCCATTTAACACAATGTCAAGCACATCATTCTTCAGCTTACAACCCTCTAATGGCTTCCCAACCCACTTTAGGTAAATGCTCAAGTCCTCTTCATGGCCTTCAAGGTCCTACACGATCACACAACCTGCTCCTCTACATTTCTTTAACCCTTTCTCCTGTCCCTGTCCCTTGGGGTTTCTCCACCTCAACCCCCCTGGCTTCCCTGAGATTCCCTGCACTGTCCAAGGACACATCTACCACATGCTCTTTGCACTTGATGGCTACTTGCTTCCAGCAAGTTTGCAGCACTTGCTTCCAGGTAGCCACGTGACTCACTACTTCTCCTCCTCTTGTCTCCTGCCCTTTTCAAAAGTTTAGCAAAGGCTGTCCCAGATTAGAGAATTGCTGGGATGGGGTTGGGGTTGGAGTTGGGTTGGGAGGAGTTTGGAATAAAAGAGAGAAGAGAAAAGAAAAAGGATAAACTTTGAGGTTCTCCTAAGGTCAGGATCCAGTTGCTTTACAATTTGGTTGACTCCTCACAAGCCATCAGATGAGGATGACGATCTATCCGTTTTCACAGATGAGATAACAGAGGCACAGAGGGATTAGACCATAGTCTCTGATAAATGTCTACAATATGGTTGAGTTAGGTGTCTCGTCAAAATATAACCTCAAAACCTCTCCTCTGTCACTACATCACAGATTTCCTCCTTCCTATTTAGTTGAGAGCAAGCTGGGAGTCCTATTGTAAAATTCAAATATTTACAAAAGTGAAGAAATCAATATGGCTTATTTTTCTAAGTTCTTCACCTTGACTCTACCCTCAAAAACCTGGGTGTACTCAACGGAGGGGAAATTCCAGACATTCCTGGCAACCTTTCAACTAATCATCTGGGATCATTTTTGCATGATAAAAATCCCATCCAGTGGCTCCCTACACACGGATGCTTGTCAGCAAATTTACTCCTTCCAGTTGCTACTAGGGGAGGCATAAACAGAAGGTCCTGCCAGTGAAGGAAATGAAAGGGAAGTCATTTGTTAATGGCTTTACTCAACAGGGCCATTTCCCAAAATTCCATGCTGGGTGACCCAAGTGTTCAGAAATCCACACTCCGTAGACCTTCTTTTAAGAGAAGTTGTAACATTGGTCCTTGCACAGATGCCTGAGAAAGCTTGGGGGTGTCTGGCTCCCCCACCCCCACATCCATTATCTTTCAATTATCAGCTCAGCATTTCTTCCTCCCCCTCTGGCCTATTCTTCTCTCCTGACCTCTGACTCACATATTTGCTTTTCCCCGTCTGGAATCCTTGCCCAAACTGGCTTCAGTCACTCAAAACTGTGCTGTAAGGAGGGAGAAGGATGTAGGGGAGCAGCGACAACCACGTGACTCCAGCGGAATTGTTTGCCGACTGCCTCCCTGCCAGCCTCTCTCTGCTTATTTTAAGGTGATGGGTTATTCATTAAATGACCACGAACCATCAGTGAGAGGCTGGTTTCTCTTGTGGACTGGTTTCCCTTAAATAGTAAATCCGCCCAATAAAGGAGCTAGTGTAAAATGGCTTACCCAGTCTGGCTTCTGCTTTCTATGGTTGAAGTTTGGGAATGAAATGGCAGTTGGAATATTATGGAACGGTCCCCTGCACCTTACTAATTGCCATCAGGATAACTGTAACTTCCAGTTGGAAATGTTTCCCAGGTGCTCATTAATCTAAAGTTAATCAACTTAATCCAAATAACAATCCCGAGAGGTCAACTGGGATCGTACCCGTTCAAAGGGGGTAATGTGAAGCAAGCTGCCCCAGCGCCCAATGTTCGATGTGAGCAAGGACCTGGAATTTGAACTCAGTGTAACTCCAAAGTCCATTAGGCAACACACTTCTTAATGGCCACCAGTATCCAATGGGAATATTAATTTCTTTCTTCATGTACTGACTTACTTAAAAAAAAAATATGTTGAACACCTACTGTGTGCTGGGCTTGGAAGTTATAAAAATATTTGGTTTTTACTCTCTTATAACCTAGTTGAAAAGGAAAGGCAGATAAAAAGGAAAGGTAGCGTTTCCAAGTGTCGGACATGAATTTGAAAGACGAAATGCTGTGTGTCTTCTGGTTCAGACCAGAGAGTAACCACTGAGGCCCAACAGGACCAGGATGGTCTTTTAGAGGGAACCGCTATTGACCTGACCTAGTTAGCTCTTAGGCCATTTACTATAAGAGCCCTTGAATTACATAAAATTTGAGCTGGGAAGTAAATCTTTTCTATGGCCCCCAAGGAAGAAATTGCAACAAGGACAATGAAGCATGCCTTATCACGGGCCAATTTCTCCTTCTAGAAAAAAAAATGTTAATGGGTCATGGTCAGTGCGTACATGCCACGGACTTCAGAATAACCGTTGTAAGGTGTAGACATTATTAGTTGTTTATCTGAAAGTCAAATTTAATGTCCAGTATTTTTATTTGCTATATCTGGCAACCCTACTCTCACCACCACAGCCCATTCAGAACTCCCTTCCTTGTATATCTTTTACTGACTTTGAAAAGAAGGGCCTTTAGAAAGGGAAAGGAGACAAGTCAACTTTGCAGACTGGGAGCTTGATTTGGTCCCTGCAGCCAGAGGTGAGTTCAGGAGCAAAACCTCACATGAACCAAACTCACAGGAGACTGACACGTGGATCCAAACCAACTAGACTTGTGCTCCAAACCACCATGTTTTTGGCCAGTGCCTGGAATGCTCTTCTTCCATCCTTCACCATATGATTGGTAAACTGATGCACTCAGCCATTTATGCAGTCAATTCATTCGTTGAGTCAGGTAGCCTCTCTTGAGCACCTACTGTATGCCAGCTACTGTATTAGGAGCTGAACACCTAGACTTCCCTCACTGTTCCAGCAACAATAATCACGATAATAGCTAATATTATTTAGGGCTTGCCATGAGCCAGGCATTGTATTAAATGCTTTATATCTATCAAGTCATTTAACCTCTACATAACACTATTGATGTCTTTACTATTATCATTCACAATTGACCAATAAGGACATTGAGATATAGTACGTATTTAAAAAAACAAACAAACAAAAAACCCCACTTGTTTTCAATCATACAGCTAATATATATTGGAGGCAAGACTGAATCTAGCAGTTTCCAGTCTGCATACTGTCTAAATGCTCTATGAAACAACGTACTTTTTAAAACCCTTTCCTTCTGACCCTCCCCTCCCCCAAGTTAATCATTTCCGTCTGCAGACACGTACCGTTGTGAACTTAGTAAACTTCACGAGTGAGCTTGTTTCCCTGCATCATACATTCTTTGCTTACATGTCTGTCTCCTCCATCAGACGCTACGCGCCTCCAGGGCAAAGATAACACCGTATTCATTTTTGCCTCTTCCGTGCCTAGCACGGTTTCTGTCCTAAGGTAAGTGGTCAGTACATGTTGCTGTATTAATTTCTTGTCAGCTGTGTAAACTAGAGTGGTACGAGGGTCCATCAGGGTTGATCCGGGAAAACAGAAATTACTCTTAAGTATTTCAAACACAAGGCACGTAACAGAGGGGGTCGGTTATGTAACAGCGGATGAGCTCCCAAGCCGCTGTGGGAAGTTACCTAAACCCCCACCCCCAGGAGGGTTTAGATCTGCCTGGTGGAGACGTGGCAGGCAGGATCTAGCCACCAGAAAAGACAAAACCACCATCACACTGTCTGAGATCAGAGACAGGAGAAACAGCCTGGCTCTGCCTTCCCCTCTCCCTCCCTCCAATCATTCATCTCCCAATGGCCAAACCCTGCCAGTTGACTGGGGAGACAGAAGTACAGCCTGCAGGGGTTAGCCCCCTGGGGGAGGAGCCAGGCTGGCCTTAAGGGCAAGAAGACCCAGGACAAGGAGCAGAGCACCCATCAGAAATCGCACCTTCCTTGTGAGCAGGGTGAGAAGCTGCAGGGTACCGAAGCAGACACCCCACTGCCGTGCTGGATATCAATGATGGGGGCCTGCCCTTCGGTGTCCCATCCTTCTAGGTTCCATGAGGATCCCACTTTTCTGCTACATATTATGTGTCCGCGAAGTCCAAGTTCGCTGGGGTTGGGCTACCTCCTTATGTTTCTGTTGACATAGACAACTACTTACTGATCTTCTGCTTTGCATCAGACATTGTGCTAGGTCCTGGGAAACAGAGCTCAGAAGGGTAAGAGGACGTGTACATGAAGGCATCTCGGCCAAGGGGAAACAGACAGGTGAAGAGCTGTCATGTCTGCCTCGTGGTAAGTGACGTAGCTACGGTGAGCACGTAGGTTTGAACTTGGGGGCTCCAATAAGGGCCACACCCACCCCCCCATAGGTTGGAAATGCAAGGATAAGATTGTCTTCTGAGAGTTTAATCTGCAAAATCAACGCAAATGGGTCAGAGTGGAGGTAAGCAAAGACACATGAAATATAGGTAATAACCTGTAAGGCTCCAACCAGCTCTGAAATCCTGGGACTCTGCACTCTACACTCACACCAGAATGCCACCTTATTGTGTACCTACTGTATACCATACACAGGCCAGGTCTTTCCACACATGATCTCCTTTACTGGACCCGTGTCTCTGAATGTCACGCCGTGAATGCTTGAATCTTATAAACAAAAATTTTACAAATGGAGAATGACACGAGATTTTCTTTGCCCTGCTCGGGGTCACAGAGCTAAGAAGTTGCAGAGAAGGAAAGCCAGCCTCCAGATTCCCATTCCTGCTCTGAGACACCAACTACCCCAGACATAGGAGTGTGTTTGTTGCAAAAATAAAACTTGGCTAAAGTACGACTCCCTTAATTTCCACTCAGTTGACAGCTTCCCACACGGAGTGCCAACTCCTTCAAAAAAAGAATTAAGTACATATAATATTTGGTTATTATTTTTCACATTTGAACCAAGTCAATAAGAGAGGATGGTGGTTTTCTCTCCTCATCATTTTGTTTTTTAAATACAAAACCTTTGCAAGGTATGTTGCTTTTAAACATTCTGCACCAGTTGGGAGCTCATTCTTGGCTTTTTCACAACAGTGTTCTCTAAGGTGAGACAGAGACTTTTTCACCTCTGTCTTCCGTCCCCAGTCACCCATCTGTGGAGCTCGGAGAGCTAGTGGAACAGCCGGCTCCTTGAAGACAAATAGGAACAGTCCGGAAACAGGCTTTAGAGTGATGAGGACAATGGGTTTTGACTCCACTGGGTTTCTCTGGGAAATCGCTAAACCTCCCATAGGTTTCAAAGTATTCATTTTAATTTGAGTATGCTTCTGCCTTGTATAGTCTTACCGTTCCTCTGACCCAAAAAAAATTTCCCTACAGTAAACACAGAACAGTGAAGTCAACTATTACAAGTTGTCCATAAGTAAAGTGAAACAAAACAATAGCTCATCAATAGACTCACTGTTTAAGAAAAAAGAAATCCCAGCCTTGATACTTCCTGTGCATTCCTGCAGCTGGATCTAAAATTTGAGGAAATTATTTTATTCCCAGTGGAACAGGACACTGGAGGTTTATGCCTTCCAGCTACTTACTGTGAAGGGAGGAAGACTTCAGGAGCCAGTAGACACAGAGAGCTGGGGTTGGTTCCAATGGCCGTCATCATCGGCATTTCTAGAAAGGAGCTATTTGTCTGACGGCTCTGCTGCTCATGGTTTTCAGGATTCTCCTTGTGCAATGGAGTGGGAGGTAATTGTCTGTTAGACATTTTCCAAACACTAGTTGAACTGGATGGCTGGCCAAGGACCATGCTCTCGGGGCAGGCTGTCATTCGGTCATCACCGGCTAAGCGCTGGACTGAATGCTTTGTGGGGGGATCTGCATTTCATCCTTAAACAAACCCCATGAGGAAAATACACTTATGACTGATGGAGGCAGAAGCTCAGGTGATGCTGAATTTCCTTTCTTTTTCCCACCACAGCACCCCCAGGGTTGAGAGGACGAATTTCTTGACACATGGGTGTGCTGTTGGCAGTGCGCTGGAGGGAAGGCTCAAAGTTGGACAGGGTAAAAGTACCCTGAGGAGGTTGAGAAAATGGCTGGCTGAGATTTAAACCCAAGGCTGTGACTCCAAAACCTGTGCTCTTAATCTCTGATTTATACTGTGGTGTCCCATCAGATTATTTGCGTAGTGTTGTAAAATTCTCACGAACATCTCCAAGGGGTGAATTATACGTCTACATTTGAAAGCTGAATATAGCTGAACCCCTTATGGTGCTGGTGTTGGAACCCAGGCCAAACCCTCCCTTGACTGGGTTGTCCTGTTGGATTGTGTTTCCAATGATTAGTGCTTTTTTTTAGCATCACCATTTGACTGTTTTCATGGAAATCCTGTCATCTCAGCGAGGACACTGTAAAAAGATTCTACTCTGCGTGCCCTCTGGGTAGGAGGGTGTCGGAAGTCGAAATCGCAAACCAAGCAAACAGCTGAGCGATTACTACAGTAGAAAGATGGGGAGTCACGTTTCAGGCTAATTGAATGCACCTGACAGCCATCCGGAAAAGCAAGTACATTCCTTAGCAATTTGTCCTTTTTACGCGTGTCTGTCCCCTGAGAAGCTGCGTAGGGGGTTACTCCTTCAGGGACCAGCTAGTCAGTATCCAGCCTCGCAGGTGGGACCATCTCTGTCACAGGACACAGAGGCAGAGAGGGAGAGGGGCTTCTCGCCTGCGTGGGACTCGATCATCTGGTCCTCTCTGCGCCATGGTCTCTTTCCTGGAAGCTGGTTCGGACGTGCGAGTTCAAGACCGTTCGTGCTGCGCTCCTCTCCCTGGAGACAAAACCTTTCCCTGGACTGTGTTCCTCAAAGTCATGGTTTTCATCGTGTGCGCATTTATTGCTTATTTACCTAAAATGTTCGATCCAACATCCACCAAGAAAAGTGGAAAAGTACCTAAATGTACTAAATATAACCGAACTACACCCAGGTTTTCATCCAAAGGAAACTCTTCCCCATTTCAGTGGTATTTGCTCTCCGTTAAGCACAGAAGGAGCCGAGAGGTGTGTATCTGTTACCCCGACGGGGAGGAGGAAGAGTAGAGCGGCGACCGGAGCTGGCATCCCAGCACTGAGCCTTTGCTCCAGGGGCCCAGAAATAGAAGGTGCCTCTTCACGAAGCAGCTCCCCCACAGGAGACAGGAAAGGACAGGAAAGGGCAACAGCACACACCCAGAGTTTTCAACTCCATGTGATGTTTATGCAACACTTGGTTAATCTGTGCCTCGCAAAACCGGCCCGTTACTAAAGCACCAGAGACCGTGGTCACTTACTCCTAAATGCCTTCCCATCTGCCATATAAGCGATGCCTTTTTCAGACAAGACCATGTTTTTTTCTCAGTTACAAATGAGAATCTCTGAGGAAAAGTGTAGATATTAGATCTTTATACAGCAGCACTCACCTCAAGAGAATTGGGCCAGAAGCCCCAGGAAAGGGGGAAACTGTGCTAGATGTTTTCATAGAGATAAAACCAATAAAGCAAGCAAGCTTGGGTGCACTATTCCATTCATTTTGTAAGAAAGTTCTACTTTTGCTAAAGCTGAGAAAAATACTTCCAAATCACAAGACTGAAGTCAACATCCAGACCTAGAGCAAAACTACTAAGCAGTAGGATTTATGCTGCGACAAATATTTTCAGAAGAATGAAAATTGTGTAAACCACCCTTCTCCCTCCCTCCCTCTAAGCTAGACAGAGAGGGAAAGAAGAAAGAAAGAAGGAAGGAAGGAAGGAAGGAAGGAAGGAAGGAAGGAGAAAAAAGGAAGAAAGAAAGAAATAGAATCCTTGCTGGACTGGAAGAAAAGCAAGAAAGAGAGGAAGTCATTGGTCAGAGTGGCTGACAGAAAGTGTAAGTGCTGGGGATAGGGGTGAGAGGAACCCTCAGAAGGGTTTGGGGACCTCAGAGCAGGGGACTTGGGCCTCCAGTCCCCACCAAGAATCCTGCAAGGACATATGCTCACGGAGAGCCGACGCCCACACAAGGGGCTGCAGGGCAAGTCGAGCCGAGAGACAATCTCAGAGAAACCCACCACGGCCAAGTCCCGGCTTCCTGTCGCGTTAGAGCAACAGGGAGGAGCCGCCGAAGCTTTCCCGGGGCTTCCCCTCCCTTCCCGCATGAGACGGGGCAAGAGTGGCCGAGAGAAGCCCAGTGGCCGGGGAATATGCCCTTATCCCTGTGCGCGTAATGGGAAACCGAAGGGCAGGGGTAGAGCATGGACCCGGCAGCGGAGGGCAGAGAGGACAGAGGCGAACAGCCACAAGGAGGACCTTGCAGTTAACTGCCTGCTCTTCACGAATGTCCAGGTTATATCTAGGAATGCCAGGAACCAAGATCATCTTATCCTCAGGGGGAAGGCTAAGAAAACTAAGAGTGGGAGGAAGAGAAGAATCTTGAAGCATTTACTCAAGAAGGACTGGGTTTCTGAGACTACAGTCACATCCTGACACAGTTCTTAGGCGGATATGTTGGAGTTCTTGGAAAGAACCTGCTGATTTTTAAAAAATATTTTATTTATTTGAGAGCGAGACAAAAAGAGCATGAATGGGGGAAGAAGCAGAGGGAGAAGGAGAAGCAGACACCTTGCTGAGGAGGGAAACCGACAGGGGGCTCGATCCCAGGACCCTGAGATCATGACCTGAGCCGAAGGCAGTCACTTAACTGATGGAGCCACCCAGGTGCCCCAGAATCTGTTGGTCCTGATGGACCTGCAAGGGCGGGCAGCACGCCCGGTAGCGGCCACGTCAGAAACATGCTCTTGCTGGCTCCCAGCTGGAGAAGCTTGGCGGCCATCTTCCCTCACACCCACTGGGGAGCTGGCACCTGCCATGGTGTGTTACAAAAACTCTCCCTGTTTCTAGGACTACTATGAAGCTCCGGGGAAGGAAAACCTCCCAAAACAGACAGTCTTGGTAAAGGTCAAATTCTTCAGCAGAATTGCTGAAGAGAAGATTCGGGCTAAAGAGGGGGCGGGGTGGGAACAGGGGGCTGTGTCCTGGTATTTGGAAGTCACATGGGGTAAGGGCCATTAAATGCTAACCAGCGCTTTTCAAAAAAAAGGGAAAAAAAGAACGGGATTTTAAATCAGAAGTAATTGAATTTACTCTGAATTAGAAAGATTTCCTTTTCTATTATCAAGAAGAAACTGGGGCTCGGGGGTTAATTTAATTCAATTACAGAGAAATAAAATCACTTCTTAGCTCACTTGATACTGACAATAGCAAAAAATGTACTCCATGGACGTGTTTTAGTGCACATACACTGTTACTATCTCAATTGTATCTCGGGTTTCGGAATAAGAGGCCTGAGGCCCTCTTAAAGGAGTTTTACTCCTCAGCGCAGGAATGAGAAGGAGCTTTTCTGGGGACGTGTAGTGGGTCTGTGGCTGGGGGGAGAGGTGGCGGGGCATGGGGATTGTCGCCCAGGACCGACTGCCCCTTCCTTCACCGCGAATCAGGCTTGGTGACCGCGCGCCCCTCCTCCTGTCGGGGTGAGCCCACGTGCACCTGCCAGCCCGGCTCAGGGACGCCCGGCTTCGGCCACTCGGTGCATGACATTTCCCTGAGGGCCTGGCCGTGGGCCAGCAGCCAGCACCGACGACAGGCCTCCTCTCTCTGGAGATGAAACATGGAACCAGACTTAGTTTGAAAAGAACAGCACAGAAGGTAGAGAAAGATGTCTGGCTGAGTCAAAACCACGCGGAGGGGCCTGGGTGGCTCACTGGGTTCAGCCTCTGCCTCCCGCTCAGGTCATGATCTCAGGGTCCTGGGATCGAGTCCCCCATAGGGCTCTCTGCCCAGCGGGGAGCCTGCTTCCCCCTCTCTCTCTGCCTGCCTCTGTGCCTACTTGTGATCTCTGTCTGTCAAATAAATAAATGAAATCTTAAAAAAACAAAAAACAACCACGCTGAGGCCACCGCTCCTGAACCATCCAGGGCTGGGGCCCTCGGTCCCTTCCTGTTGAGCCCCGTTTGAGTTGGGCTTTGTGTTATGTGCGACCGAAAACCTGAAATTCGCGGTTCGAGAAAGGGACTTTCTCTGAGTCAGGTAGGGCCTCACAGTCGTTACCTCATACTTTAATGCCTTTTTTTTTTTTTTTTAACAAAGGTATTTGATGGGAAAAACAGACAAAGACGTAAAACCGAATTCTATGAAAAACCCAGGGTATCCTTCCCCTTCCCCACATTTCACATTTATTTTCCCTCCAACCTCTCCTGGTGACCTGCGCCCAAGGGCTCTGTCTTTCCTTTCCTCCCTCCTCTTCCCTGCCTTAACCACAGGAGGGAGGACAAGGAGACAGAGGAGGAGCGAGGAGGCAGGGGGCCGGCAGGCAGTGGGGCACCAGCGACAGCTCCGTCCTGCCGACTGGGTGGAAGGAACATTCCTTCTGGGGTCTCACATGAAACCGGGAATGTGTGCTCGCGTCGTCCGGGGGTACTGGGTGACTCCAAGAGAACGGTCCATTCCACAAATTCCACTCACGGCTCATGCCCAGGTGACCCGAGCCGTGGGACACAATGCTTGGTGACTGTGTTCTGTCGGCTCTCGAGCCTGGCAGCCCCCAGTGACTTACTTCTCCCACGCGGTTTCTCTCTCACAAACCACTCCAGGGCCTGAGGGTGGCCTCTCGGGCCAGAGTTTAGAACAAGCCACTAGACAGGACACTTATCAAAGTGCAGACATTGACTTTACAAGGTGCAGTTAAAAATACCCCGCCAGAGACTCCAAGTGCGCCAGGGGAGGCCAGCGTCCGGCGCGGCGCACCCTGTACCCAAGGCTTCCTCCGGGAGGCCTTCCCACCCACATTCTTCCCTCTCTCTCCCGTGGCTGCAAAGTGGCACGTTCAAAGGGGGCCGTTGTCTCTAGGATGTTAGATTTTTAAGTTTCTGCCCTTTCTGATCTACTCTTTGGCTTTTGGGGGAAAACATAATTCCCAAATTGGCTGCTGCATACAATTGCCGTGCATAGGAGCCCACTAGCATCGATTGATTGATTAGTTCCTTCCTCCTTCCTTCCTTCCTTCCTTCGTTCATCTGGCATCCAGAGCATGTGAATCCAGGAAGAGAGGTGCATTCCCCAAGGCTTGGTTTCAGCTCACAAAACCAACGATGAGATCCAGAGGGAATCTGAGGCCAGAGTCCAGACTGCCCTGGAGATGGCACATGGGTACGGCTCGGGGCCTGGCCAGGGAAGAGCAGAGCACAGAGCAAAATATTTTCAGATGTGATCTAGTTGGGGGATGCCCTTGCTAAATCATAGTAACTGGGTCCTTGCTTCCGTGCCGAGGGAAGGTGGATTTAGAGTCAAGACTCTGCTCATCCGAGCTGACTCAGATCAGGTTCTGTGCTTGGAAGAGTGGGACTGAAGGACCCTGGAAAAATCTGCTCAAAGAACTCTCAAAACGACATTAAACAATCCAATCAGAAAATGAGCAAAAGACATAAAGAGACGCTCGAACCAAGAGGATATGTGAGGACACATGAAGAGGTGTTCAATAAGCTTAACCCATTAGAGAAATGCAAATTACGAGCACATTGGGATATCATTAAATACGTGTAAGAATAACTAAAATTAAAAATAGTAATAATGCCAAAGTTTGGCAAAGATACGGAGAAATTTGATCTCTCATACATTGAAGGTGGGAATATAAAATGCCACAGCCACTCTGGAAATAGTTGGATAGCCGCTTTAAAAACTAAACACACACTTACCTACGACCCAGCAATTGCACCCCTGGGCATTTACCTCAGAGAAATGAAAACTTATGTTCCACATAAGTACATGACTGATCACAGCCGCTTTATTTGTAATAATAGCCCATAACCGGAAACAACAAAAATATCCCTCAGTAGGCAAGTGGTTAAACAGCCTGTGGTATATCCATGCCGTGGAGTACGACTCAGCAATACAAAGGAATGGTGTTTATATAACATTACCAAAGTGACAAAATAAAAAATGGAAAAAAGATCATTGGTTGGCTGGGGTGAGGGACCATGTAGGAATAACATGAGGGGGGTCTTTGTGGGGGATGGAATAGTCCTATGTCTTGATTACACTGATGATTACATGACTTTATAGATGTGATAAAATGGCGTGGAACTACACACATGCACTGTACCAATGTCAAGTTCCTGGACTCCCTATAGTACTGTAATTATGTAAGATTTACGTAACTGTTCAGGACACTTGGGTAAAGGACTCACCAGCACTCTTTCGTACT
This sequence comes from Mellivora capensis, assembly GCA_004024625.1. Taxonomy (NCBI): domain Eukaryota; kingdom Metazoa; phylum Chordata; class Mammalia; order Carnivora; family Mustelidae; genus Mellivora; species Mellivora capensis. Next base: position 58,897 of record PISX010009147.1, on the reverse strand, counting down.
ACCTTTAACAACTTTCTGTGAATTCATAATAATTTTAAAAATTTGGGGGGGGGGCGGTGCTTGGGTGGCTCAGTCGGTTAAGCGTCTGTCTTCAGCTCAGATCATGATCCTGAAATCCCAGGCTCAAGTCCCGCAGCGGGCCCCCTGCTCAACGGTGAGTCTGCTTCTCCATCTGACCCTTCCCCCAATCATGCTTCCTCTCTTTTGCTCTTAAATCTTAAAAAAAATTTTTTTTGACCCTACCAAGAGTTTCTGGACCTAAGCCAGATGCTGTGAATTCTGTGGTCTGGGCTCCCCAGCATCCATTTCTCAGTGGTTTTCTGTTCACTGCCCCCACATTTCCTCAGTGGGATCCCCTCTTGGCCACTCTCCACCCAGATAGTTCCCAAGAAAACGCATGATCTGGGCCTCAGCAGTCAGCATATCATGTTCCCCTGGGCCAGTCTCGACTGGATTTTGCCAGAGCTGGAAGAGAAATGACTGCTCTTTTGCCCTGGCCCTGGATCTGGAAGGATGGAGGTCTGGCAGCCACGCAGAGGCTGCGAATGGCACTGTTGTCAGGGAAACATCAAGTGAGAAATAGAGAAAGAAATTCCTTTCCGAGAAAATCATGGGAGCCTTGCATCCAGTCATGCCTACCTTTGGACTATTTGTGAGCCAACACGTCTCATAAACTCCGGAGCCGGCGGCCCTCTGCCGGGCACCACACCTGGATTTAAGGTTACTGTAAGCCAGGGAGAGAAAACGGTCGACCTTCCATAAACAAAAATGCAAACAGCTCTCAGGTTGCCCACGAACCCATCTCCCTGCATCAGGATATTATCGGAAACCTGCTCTCTGGGAATCCTGTGCACACACGGACAGCGGGAACTCTCCTAGGAGTTGATGCTGAAACCTACCCCGGCCATGTGAGCCCCCGAGTGCTGGGACAGGAAGAAGTCACGTTTCATTAAATAAGGAGGATACTGATCCCCTGAGCAGATAAAATTTCGGTCCCTGTCTCTCCCTCCAACTCTACATGTCCTTCTGATTTTTCATTTTTCTCACTTTATTTTGCTCGCCATTTTGCTTCCAAATTCCTTCATGGGTAACCCTGTTTTTGTCGCCTTTCTCTCGTCAGCCCCAGTCACAAGATCCATGGTTCTGACCCAGCCTGGTCTCTGTCCTCCTCTCCTTTGTCCCCTGTGAGGCCCTGAGGAGGCCCGCACCTTCCCTCTCCTCTAACCCCCGCCTCCCCATCTTGGTGAAAAGGGGGCCTTTTCCCGCCTGTGTTCCAGGTCTAGCTCCTCAGGACTTGGCTTGGTCAATGATCTCTGCTCTCTGGCGCCTTCAGCCTGACCTCTCTGCTGGCTCCTTCTCCTCGGCCTATACACATGCCTCAATGTCTCTCCTTTCATGGAAACAACACTGGCCCTCACCCTTTGCCTCCTGCTAATGACTGCCCTATCTCTCTGTGCTTCTCAGCCAAGTTTCTGGAAAGAACATTCTTCCTTGAAGGGCTCTGTGCCTCCTCACCTTTTATTAAGTGCCCAGTCCTTGACCATCTGGCCTCTGGCTATGGAAACTGCTCTCTGAGACCTCCCAGCTGCAACATGGAAAGGGCTGGTGTGAGTCTTGGGGCTTGTAGCCCCTGGCGCTGCCCCCCAACGCCCTCTCTTGGACTTCCCTGACGCCACGCTTCTGGCTTTCATCCCACCCCTCTCTGTCCACTTCTCCTTGGTCTCCCTGGCGGGGCCTTCATGTCTTGCCCTGCTTCTCAGGGTTCCATGCCCGGCCTTCTACATGTCCTTACATTGTCATCGTCACCACACCGTAACCGGGAAATCTCAGAATCTGTGACTTCACGTCACACCATGACATGTACAAGTCGCCAAGTCCATCTCCTGGGCTCTAGGTCACCTTGCTTGAGGCCCGCCCCCAAGGTCCTCAAGTCCCCCCTGTCCAGACTGAGCGCCCCCTCTATCTCCCTCCGGCAAAGTCTGTCTGCGGCCCTTCCCCCTTCCTCCTGCGTCCCCTCAGGGAAGGGCAGCACCAACCACCAGGTCCCCCAGCCTTCCCTTCCTCGCTCCATGTTGCCAGCGGCCCAGCCCGCTGGGTGTTAGCTCGTTCCCAGCTCTCCCACTCCTGCCCCTCCTCTGACACCCCTGCTTTCTTACCAGCTTGTCCCACCGGGCTTGTTCCCAGGCTTCTCCACACACCTAACCCCCAAACACAAATGCGCTCAGGTTCCCCCTCGCTCCGAGCCCTGCCTTGGCCTCTCTTGGTCTTGCTGGTGAAAGGCTTCTCTCGATGCAGCACCCCCAACGACACGCGTCCCGTCTCCGCCTCACCGTTCCCCAAGCGCGCCCTCACCCTGCCGCTGACTCCCGCACTGGCCTTCCAGATGGTTCAGTTGGTGTCACGTCTCAGGGAAACCCTTCTACTGTGCCCAGGCGGAGCTGGCACCACCGGCTCTGCTCCTGTCGCCTGTGCCCGAGACTGTCACGGCGCGTGGCCCTGCACTGGGTCCTCCACACCAAGACGGCCTCACGGACAAGGGCAGTGTCTTTCTGGGTTGGTTGGTTTGTTTGTTGCATAGCACATTTGTTCCCAAATGTCATTTTATTTTGAACTACTTCAAACCTTTAGAAAGTCTGAAAGAATGGTACAACAAACACACACCTTTCACCCAGACTCACCATCTGCTAACATTCTGTCGCATCGTTCCCAATCCCGTCCTCTCCCTGCCCTCTGTAAAATCCTTGTGTGCTGTAGCGGATTGCACTGGGTCCCCCCAGGATTCTGCCCACCCAGTACCCATGAACATGACCTTATTTGGAAATAGGGTCTTTGCAGATACAATCAAGATAGGATGCCGTCCTATGGGATTAGGACGGGCCCTAAAGCAATGACTGGTCCCTTGTAAGAAGAGGGCAATCTGGACGAACCCACAGTAGGGAATATCACATGAGGAGAGAGGTGGAGACCAGAGTGATGCCTGGAAGAGGCAGGGAGGGACCCTCCCCTCCAGGCTTCAGAGGGAGCGGGACCCTGCCACCACCCTGACTGCAGACATCCCGCCTCCCAGGCAATGAGAAGGAGACTTTCTGTTGCTTTAAGCTACCCAGTTCATGGTAATTTCTTATGGCAGCCCTAAAAAACTAATAAAACTTTCTTATGCAGAGAGAAACACAACAGTATGCCATTGACCCTTGAACAATGTGGGGGTCAGGAGCACTAACCCCCTGCGTGGTTGAAAATCCACTTATAACTTCAGACTCCCCAAAATGTTGCTAGTAGCTGGAAACTGTACCAGTAACAGCCCATTAACACACATTTTATTTGTTTTATGTATTATATAGTGTATTCTTATGATAAAATAAGCTAGAGGAAAACATGTTCAGAAAGTCATAAGGAAGAAAATATACATTTATAGTACTGTACTATATTTATCAAAAAAATTATATAAATGGTAGTGCACAGCTCAAACCTATGCTGTTCAAGATCTAACTGTAGATATTAATATACCTATTAATGTATCAATGTATAATATAAAACATAAAATGGATATTAATATATCCATTAATATAGATACAAAATTTTTTTTACTGAATCATTTGAAAATTTTAGAGATCATGACATTTCAATACTTTAGTGGGTATCTCCTAAGAGTAAGGACATTCTTATATAATTATATTATCCTCATACTCCAAAAATGTAACCTTAATACAATAATACAGATTATAAATAATGCATTATATATAACATAATATATGATTTGCACTTCCCAATGGTCATAAAAATGACTTTATAGCTTTAAAAAGAAGTTCGAATTCAATCAAGATTCAGTTACTGTACTTAATTATCGTGTTTCTATATCCTCTTTATACTGCAACAGTTCTATGTCTTTTTTTATTGTTTTCTTCTCTTAACATTGGCATTTTTAAGGAGCCTAAGCCAGTTTTGTATATTGCCCCCAAATTTGGATTTGCCTGACTGTTTCTTCATGATTACATTCAGGTTAAACCAGTTTGGCGAAGGACTGCAAGGGTGACATTGTGTCCCTGTGTCCCTCTCAGTACAATGCATCGGGAAGCACATTACGACATTGATTTATTTTGCTTTGTTTTGTCTTAATTTTCTGAGTACCGTGGACACGGCATTGCACTCATTTCAGGTATTCAACACGGTGATGTGACCAGGTCATACGTCACTCTGTGCTCCCCACGCGGGTAGCTGCCATCTGTCTGCGTGACGCCTGATTCGATCACTAATGCTCAGTACTGGCAATGGCAAGTCTGATCACGTGGTTAAGGTACAGAATTGCGTCTTACTGTGTTCCCAGTGTTTATCAATCGGCCTGTGAGCCAGGAATTGTTCACTGAATGAATCCATAAATACACTTCTGAACTCCAGTAGTCTACACCGATATGAAGGAATTTGAAACCTTAGTAACTTGTGCAACGTCATCTCAATCATCTACGTCACCCCCCACTCATCCTGGACATCACTCGGCCACAGTGACTTTGTCACCCCCGCTTCCACCACGTTAATGTTCCGCACTGTGATGTGGAATCTGCTGTGCAGAGTGTATTGGCTTACAGAGACTTCTACTGTGGGCTCAGGGGCTATGGGACATAGCGATCAGGGTGGCTGTCTGTAATACCCGAAAGTAACACAGACTGACTTCAATGTCACTGTTTTCTTCCAAGATATTTTATTTAGGTCCTGGCAATTTAGGCCAGTCTCCAGAGTTAGCTAATATGTCTGTAACAGCCAGTTATAAAATGCTAATTTTGAAAATTATATGTGTATCCTTCAACACACAGCCTTCACCTAAAACCCCGATACTGGTTTCCGGCCACCATATTTAATCACTGGTCAGTAGTTTTACAAAGATACTCAACTTTGATTACAAAGGGAATGTTAGAGATTAGATCTTGAATGATATAAAAAATAAATAAAAGGCTTTTATTATGGAACCAAATACCAGTGACGCCACATGGTTTAACTACCCAAAGCTACCTCAGGTCCAAAGATGGAAATAACGGACCTTGATAGAATTCTCTTCTACAATGTGTGTAGTCCCAGTTCTAGCTGCCCAAATACTGGGGGGAAGCTTTGGGGATTATTCTAATTGGCTTAGTCTGAGCTAATGTCACACACTGCATAAAGCACTGGCATAACCACACTGGTTAAAAAAAAAAAAGTTGATGAGCTTCAGTGTTTATGAAGTACACACAAGAACCTTGGGTGGCATTAACAGAAAGTTAGTAAGTACGACAATGCAGTCCTTAATGCTTGTAGCATCGTATCCACTGCTGAATGTCATTCTGACAGAGAAGGGGCCATCCGGGTCACCACAGAGGAGTGTCATCAAGCCACAATGTTCAGAGGGAAGTCTTGGGAGCCAAGCCACCCGAGTTCAAAGTTAGTGTCTGTGACTTACTAGCTGTATGACTTTGGGCACATTACCTAACCTCTCTGTGCCTCAGTTTCCTCATCCGTGAAATGGGGATAGGACTCGCCTCGGGGCTCTTAAGGGATTTATGTGGATTAATACATATGGATTTCTCAGGATGACACCTGGCACCTAATATGTAGCCAGTAAATGTTGCTTATTATTACTAGTGTCATCATCGTCACCACCATTATCACCGGGAAGAACCGGTGAAACTAAAGCAGGGAAAATAAAAAGGAGAGTTGGAGGGACAGGACTGGTCTCTTCAAAGGCTTGAAATGCTGCCAAAAGGAAGAGGGATTAGGTGATTTCCATGTGACCTGGGAGCACATCTAATATCAAAGAGTAGAAATTACAGGAATTCAGAACTGAACTCACTATATAGGGAACATCGTTTTAACGGTTGGGGTTACCTGAAGATCAGAGGCTTGCTCTAAATGAGAGATGTCCTGGGTTACTGGGCTATTCATTCCCACCCTGGATGATCTTTTGGGATTTAATAATTAGCTGGAAGACTGAATTAGGTGATCCGAAAGAAACTAGTCTTGTGAGTCTATAATCAAATACACCCATTAAAGCATCCAGCACAACACTAAAAAATGATTAAAATACAAGAAGCTCTCCACAAATCCAAACCCCTGTATTGCAATACTGACACAGCTCACACCTCCCAAGTCCACCCACGAGTCATCCAGATTTCCACCGGATACCCACATAAACAGGAAAGAGATGCAGGAAAGAGATACCACCCGAATAACATACTCGGGGCACCTGGGTCGCTCAGTCGGCTAAGTGCTGACTCTGGACTTCAGCTCAGGTCATGACCTTGGGGTCCTGAGATCCAGCCTCAAGTCGGGCTCTGCACCCATCACAGAGTCTGCTTCTCCCTCTCCTTGTGCCCCTCGCCCCCCTTGTACACACTCCCTCTGTGTCTCTAAAATAAATAGAATAAATCTTTAAAGACAAAATACACTCAGACACACATATAAAAACACAAGAAATACCTTATCTTATAGGAGTCTAATTTCTAAAATCAGTCAGTGTATATGGTAAGACTCACATATAGTGCAAGTCGCCCTGAAAAATCTAGAAAGGGCCACCTTTAGCAGCTGCCTCTTTGTAAGCTGATCTCTGCTTCTCTAGTTCAGCACTGACCTGAGCTGAAGCGCCAGGTTCTGTGAAGAACACATATGTTTGGACAGGATACTCGTCGGGGAAAAGAGATTTGTTCCGCAGGGAGAGGAGAATGGATGAGACCCATGAGATTCATGTCACCCACGCGTTCTCCTGTCAGGACACATTCAGGGAGTAGAATGTCAAGCTAAACTGATTTTCCTGTTTTGTCTATTTCTTTTCTTTTTCCTAATTATCCAAGGGCACAGAGTGGGAGTCACAGAGGTTTTAAATGCACGCCTCTGAACATTTCGGAGCACACCAGGGCTTCTAGCCAGCAATCGCTATCTTTCCACCCCTGGTTTCTGTGACTCCTCCCCGGCCCCTGGAGATGCGTTGGATTAGGGATCCAGTGCCCTCCTCTCTTCTAGGAGAGGCACCCCTTCATCTGGGGAACTGCCCTTCCCGCCTGCGGTCTATGACCCCAGGTTACCGCCACCTGTAGCCCCTGTGGCCATGCGGAGGCATGTGACCTAAGCAGGACCAATCAGGAGACTCCCCTGGGATTTCTGCACTTGCAGAGACTAGTTCCCACCTATGCACCGAAGGAAGACAACAAGTAGAGACACGCAGGGTTGAGAGGTGGAGCGGTTCCTGGCGCCATTCCTGTTCCGGTTCCAGTGATCTGGAGGATCCGACAGGCCCTTGCCCTCCCTGTGGTGATCCAATAACTAGCTTCTTTTAGCTTAATTGGGTTTAGGTCACTATCAGTGCAAGGAATTTTAATACAGTCCTCAAGGGTCTGATTCCTTGACCTGTAGAAGCCTCAGTGTTCTCCAGGCAAATAAAAGAGGACACAGGAATGAGCTTGGATGCTTGGTGCCAAGCTCCTTACAGGGCATGTTTGAAAATGCGTTCATTTTCCAGCAGATTCCATGGAGCCCTACCAAATGTGAAGAGCCATTTAAATCCTTGCAAATCATTCAGATAATGTAACACACACACATACACACACACACACAGAGGAAAGGAAAGGAAGGAAGGAGAAGAGTCAAAATGAAAGAAAACCCTATGCCTTAATGAGAGTTCCCTCTACCTTTGCCTCTGTCTTTCAAAGTTATCTGATCAAGGCTCTCCTTTAACCACAGCAAACACTTACTGTGTGCCTGGTGTGTGCCGGAGGGGGAGATGGGTTGGAGGAGACTACACAAATGAACACATGGGGTCCCTGCCCTCAGGGGGCTCAGCACCTAAAAGATTCTGGATGTTTGAGCCTCCTCAAAATACCTCCAGCAGATTTATTTATTTTCTCCTTATTTATCAGAAATTGAGATAATTTGGTATTTGATATGGTTAGTCAGAGCCTAGCTCTCACTCTTCAACAGGAACACACACACTAATACACACACAGTATCAAAATAACAATCCTGCAATTCCTGAGAATTATTTGAGTAGACATTTTCTTTCTTTTTTTTCTTTTAAAGATTTTATTTATTTGCTTGATAGACACAGATCACAAGTAGGCAGAGAAGCAGGCAAAAGAGAGAGAGGGGAAAGCAGGCTACCCACGGAGCAGAGAGCCCGATGCAGGGCTTGATCCCAGGACCCTGAGATCATGACCTGAGCCGAAGGCAGAGGCTTTAACCCACTGAGCCACCCAGGCACCCCTTGAGTAGACATTTTCTTATAACAAATAAATCTCTCATTATGTTCTTCTGGATTTTTTAAAAAAGATTTTATTTATTTGCTTGACAGAGAATGAGTACATGCACAAGCAGGGGGAGTGGCAGAGGGAGAGGAGAAGCAGACTCCCCATGGAGCAAGGAGCCCAATCTGGGGCTCGATTCCAGGACCCTGGGATCATGACCTGAGCCAAAGGCAAACACTTAACCAACTGAGCCATCAAGGTGCTCCTCCTTCTGGATTTTTTTAAAAAAAGAAATGGAACTAAGGAAATTCATCACAAAGAATTCAGAATTTGCATTGGAAGGAAAAAGGCTTTGTGTCCCATTCCTAACATGTGCCGTTGAAGCCATAGTGTCACAGGGAGGCAGCTAGTAGATCATTCAACCCATATCTTTTTACAGGAGGTGCACCTAGGAGGCTTTGGCTCAAGAAGCAGTACAAGGTCACATGGTGACAAGTTCTGGCCCAAGGTCCTACTCTGCAAACACCTGGCTGTTTTCCTCTCTCTATTAGCATACTAAGGCCCTCACTGACCTGGGAATTAGCAGAACAGATCCCATTGTGTTGAAGAACTTTCCAAAGTGACCTCAGCCACCTTAATGTCCAAAAAGAAAAAGAAAAAAACCTAAGATTTCTCTAGTAAGTCAACAACTCAACCAAATTCTTTACATTTCATTTCAAGGCACATGAAGAATCCCAAATCTTATCTCTCTATCTAGTACATCAACTGAAAAATGAGCAGTTAATCAGACAGGAATTCTGAGAAGCCACCCACTCAGAGCCTAGATGAGCAGAACTGAAAAGAGCCTGCTGGGCAGGCGGGGTTAGGAATATACTGTTCTGGGGACATGGGCAGTTACTGCTGGGGATGGCCAACAGAAGGGAGGGGGCCCCTCTGGACATTCTGTCTTTAGTAGTCCACGTAATTTGTCTACACCCATTCAATGCCCACTGCAAATAGCCAGGGTGAGTCTCTGTTCCTGGACAACAAGGGCGTGATCCAGCATGGGCAAATACATGGCCTCTTCCACACTCGAACCCCTGGCAGGCATTTTCCACTTACCAAAGTTCAGGCTCTTTACAACAGAGCCGACCAGACAATTGTCACGTAGAAAAAACGTTATTGCTACCCTTCAAATGGTCTTTTGAGCAGCAAATATCTAATCTCTTTGTACCACTGGGAGTGAGAAAATCACCAGTCCATAGCCCCAGGGAATGTATTTGAGGACAGTTTTAATGATAATGAAATGAGCAGAAGTTTCACAGAGTGGAATTTCCTCAAGTGAGAACATAATTGAATTCTGGGTATGATGAAAGTTTAGCTGGAAACAAAACTCCCTACATGGGCTCACTCAGAGCAGGCTCCCAGGCCTCCCAGTAATACTCTCCCCGCCCCCCACCCGGACAGGAACCCTGTCCTTCACACCACAGGACGCTCTGCTAGGAGCTTCATCTGCTCTCAGCACACGGGAACAAATGGGGCGGGGAAATAGGATGATCTGAACTTTAGAAATACTTTCATAATGTGAAAGGTGGATTTTAGGGAGGGCAAGATTAGAGACTAGAATATTTGTAACAACACTATTGTAACTGACCAGGTGAGAGATGAAGAAAGATGGAGGAAAAAAAGATTTGAGTAGGGGTAGTAGGTAAAATGAGCAGCCTTGGTGACTGATTGACCATAGAGAGGGTAGGAGAGGGGACACTCTGGTGGATCGGAGGAGGACCAGAACCCCTATCCCCTCTTAGTCTATTGCTAGTTTCCACAATTTTCCACTAGCCTGACTTTCTCAACCTCTCTCATTGTCTTTGTTTCACTATGGATTATCATTCCTGATTATTAGAAGTGACTCACATGAAATCATAGCCCATGCCAGGCCCTATGTCAATAAGCTGTGCTTTCTCGCCATCTGGTGTTTGAGAACAGGTCAAGACAAGTTCACGTCCAGATCTTTGAATTAATCATTCACCTCATAAAACTGTAACAGTAGCATGAGAGTAATAAGTCATCCATCCCAGGTCAGAAGCCAGACTTCTCAATGCAGGGCTTCCCAATATGACTGTAAATAATGGAGTTAATTTTGGCAATGGAAAACCTTTATCCAGACAAGTTTCAGCTTGAGTTTAAATGGCTTCTAAATAGGGGGCGCCTGGGTGGCTGAGTTGGTTAAGTGTCTACCTCTGGCTCAGGTCGTGATCTCAGGGTCCCGGGACTGAGCCCCACATTGGGATCCCTTCTCCCTCTCTCTCTGTTCTTCCTCTTTGCTTGCACACTCTCAATCTCTCTCTCTCTCTCTCTCAAATAAATAAAAGTCTTTAAAAAATATAAATGGTTTCTACATGTAATACCCAACTCTAGTTAGAGGCAGATACTACAAACCAAGACAAATTTCACATCTTCAGTTAATTCCATTGAAATAAAAACCAAGCTATTGAAGCATTTAAGGGGAAAGGGCAATTAGAAGATTGGAAACAATGGTCAATTTGTTCATTAGAAGCTCAGAAGGCAATAATAAATAGGCAGTGACAATTTGAAGACCACAGCCCAAATGACCCTCAGAGAATGAGAGAAATTTTCTATTTGTCAAAAATCATGGAATCAGCCTCCCTTTTCCCTCTTGTACTCTTAGTTTCTTTCTTGTGCTAAACATTTTCTTTTTTTTGTTTGTTTTTTAAGTTTTCTCTTCAACCTCTCCCCACTGTCTTTTCCTCCTTCCCCATACTTCATTTCTAATTATAACTGAGTTATGTTTCAATTAGTTATATTTTTTAAGTGAAGCTTCACCATTTCACACTTCAGTGTGATATAATTTACATGCCATAACATAAAATTCACATATCATAAAATTCACCTTTGATAATCACACAATTCAGTAGTTTTTGGTATGTTCACCTGGTCATGCAGCCATCACCACCATCTAATTTGGGGACATTTTTATGCATTAGCAGTATACCCCACGTGCAGCCCCTGGCAACTACTAACCTACTTTCAACCTCTACGTATGTGCCTCCTCTGGACATTTCATATAAATGGAGTCATATGTGGCCTTTCATGGCCTTCCACCTAGCATAAGGCTTTCAAAGTTCTTCTATGCTATAGCATGTATCAGGGCTCTGATCCTTTTTTATGGCTGAGTAATATTTCACAATACAGCTATATCACATTTAGTTTTTCCAACATCTGTTAGTGGACACCTGGGCTTCCTTTATTTATCACGTATTATAAATAACGCTACGGTGAATGTTCATATGAACACCTGTGTGGGTATATGCTTTTACTTCTCTTGGGTATATTTATCTAAGAGTGGAATTCCTGATCATACGGGAATCCTGTTTGACTTTTTGAGGAAATCCCAAACTGTTTTCCAAAGTGGCTACCAAATGTTACTATGCTTCATATTTTTCACTTAAAAACTTGGGCTTTTAGAAATTAAAAAAAAAATCAATTAAGTTGCCTCTTGCTTCTTATCAGCCTTTGACTGAGTTTTAATGTGGGCCATTGTCCCTTAACACACTGAGAGATTTTAACCCTAGTCCAGAAACTGTAGCGGCCAGACATTATAATGATCAGCTAATGACTACACAGTAGTATATCACTTTTTATTTATTCATTTTTTTCTTTAAAGATTTTATTTGTTTATTTGAGAGAGAGAGACAGAGATAACAAGAGAAAACACAAGCTGTGAGAAGAAAGAGAAGCAGACTCCTGGCGGAGCAGGGAGCCCGACGCGGGACTGGATCCCAGGACCCCGGGATTATGACCTGAGCTGAAGGCAGAGTCTTAAAGGCCACCCAGGTGCCCCAGTATATCACTTTTTAAAGATCAAAAATGACCGAGATAAGAAAAAGCAAAGTCCCAAGTCCTCTAAATCTCTGCCTGATCCTCAGCATGTTCTCAGTGCTACCAGGTGAGGACAGACGTTGGTTTCTGTGAGCGTTTGCCAATGACAATGAAATCATTTTCTTTTAACGGCTTTATGTCAGCAGCGACCCAGCTTTCCTTTCACTCTTGAAGTAACGACCTGTCAACGTGATCAAAGAGAAGGAAGGGTTGTGTCCCCCGAACTTTAGAAGCGGAATCAGCACCCAGCCCTCTCTTCTCCCGCACTCAACTCGAACAGATTTTTCTCCTGTTCCCTTGGGGTTCCTCTCACACGTGCAAGCGTCTGCCAGGGAGGCATAAAAGCCCCAACAGTACAACAGCGCCGTGGGGGCTCCTCTGAAGTCACCGGGAGCCAGGGTGGGTCTTGCACACAGAACAACCACCTGTTCCCGCTCCCCTGTTGGGAGCCTAACACCAGGCTAGCCGGAGGCGAATGGCACGCTGCAAAGCTCCGGAGCATTCTACGGGACTGGTCCATGCAGACGGGGCAGGCTCCACGGTGTGGGGGCTTTTATGAAACTGCCAAGGAGATCAGTTATGATCCAAGACTCAGTTATGCGTCTCTCTTCCCTATGTTTTAGCAAAATAGTCACCATTTTCCACCTGAGCTCCCCCACAAAGCTCTCTCTTCGGTTAGTAATAATTCAGGTCTGGGATACGGTCCTTACTGGATTTTTCTGCTAATTCTCCCTCCTTGGGAACACTAACCAAAGCGTAAGAGAAATGTGTAATTCACGCCTGTTACATTCCTCCCCACAGCCCCTTAGGGCCTTGTTCGGTTTTCTTTATCCATCTCAATCCCACCCACTTTGGAGGTGATTTGGGTAGTGGCTCCCCAAAAGGCCACAAATTCAAAGATGAAGAGTTTCCCCTCTTTGTGCCTTGATCCCCAAACGCTCTGCAGAGGGCATAACGCCGAAAGCAGGCACATGAAGGGGGGTGGGGGCAGAGGAGTTTCGGAGAAAAGGTCAGCATTCCACATCTACGAGCTTCCTGCCGCTGTTCTCGTTGATTATTCTGTTCCTACCACTTAGCAGGGGAAAAAAGGAAAGAAGGAAGAGAATTTTCTCTGAGAATCAAGACTCAGTCCATGCACTAACAGTCATACGGCCTTCCTTTCCCTGCTCTGGAGATGTCCTCCCCAGAGAGATCTAGAGCATCCCAAAAATCTGCTCGAGATCCCAGCCCGTCATTCCTTACAATCGTGGGAGCAAATCTCAGGAATGAGCTGAATGCCTTTCAGGGGTGTTATGAACGCTGTTCCAAGTTGCTCAGGTCACATGGCATGCACTGAAACCATTAAACAACTTCTTCCCAATATTATGTGTCAATTTCCTTCTAGTCTATATGCCAAACCTTTAACCTGACACTGGACACTATCCTTTTAGCCTTTCTATTCTAATTCCACCTGCATGCTGAGGCTGACTTGTCCTGAAGTCCTCAGGCCTTGGAGAAAGGTGATCTATTTTGTCCTCATGTCCACTCCCTTGGGCCTCAGGTTGAAATTCCTTTCTAAAGATCACCCGGCCGGCACCTGAACCAGGACCCTGGCCTCCGCCCCGAGAGATCCTCAGAAGTACCTTCTCTAGCTTCTGGATTCTGCAACAGCTTTGCCTGTCTCATTTCACGGTCAGTCTCCTACCTTTTCCCTACCCCTCCCCGGACCACCTGGCCAACAGTTAGCAACCAACCAAGGATCACAGCGTTCCGACCCACAGCTCTGCATCTCCTATCACGGTTTGTAACTGGGACACATCTGAATGGAATAATAACACAAGGGTATTTGACTTGAAATTTCCTTCTCTGGGCAATCGCTACCAGGTACCCATATTTTGGAAGAAAGAATCCTTCCAGATTTTAGAAGAAGGAAATTGTTGTTCTTAATTTGCAAAGCACACAGCTGCCACCCTGCCATGGAGCCCCCAGGTAAGAACTTGGCATGTACTTTTCTGAAAAATGGTAGCCATGATGAAAAGGGGCTTGGGGAAGTGTGTGCTGGGGGGTCGGCAGGTGCTGAGTAGTGGCTCCATACCTTCTATGGATATATTAGAAGAACAGAAAAATCCTGATTACAGTGCTATAAGCATCATTCTAGGGACTTCAAACTTAAGCCCCACAGAAACCACAAAGAGCAGACTGTCATCTTAAGTAATTTGCATTTTTTTTTCACTTGCATTCTTATTACACCCAGTAAGCTGGGGAGCCTTAGTTTATCCTACTGGCCAATGGCTGCCAAGAGTCTTGTCTTCTGCTGCCACCTTGTGTTTAAGAGAAGAAAGTCCAAATACGTAGAGTTGATCCGGCAATGAGAAACCTGCATTTTAGAGAAGGAAGACATTTAAGAAATTCCCTAGCCCAACTCCCTTCAGTGAACAGGTAAGCAGACCAAGCTCCAGACTTATACCAAGAGCCCCTTGTTCCTTCCTCTGCAGCCCACCACGCTCTGGACAATTACACTCATGGCATATGCACTGCGGTCAAGTCCTCAACAACTCAGACCATCAATGTACATGGCAGCAAAAACCAGTGTGTCCAAATCTGTGTATGTTTCACCCATTAAAAGCATTTCCCAGAGATGACAGTCGTGTGTGACGGGGCCCGGTGAGCAACGAGGGGAGCTACCATTTTGGAGCTCTCATTATGCATCAGACGCCCCCATATATAAATCTTTATCTAAATACTACAATTTTTATGATAGAGTTATAGAAGAAGAGTTATAGGGATAAAAGTTACAACATCTATCTTTTGTTATTGGCAACTGACTTTCCAGAGCCTGTACCATTTTATAGTCCCCTGGGTACCTGGGTACCTGAAAGCACCCATTTAAGCCCTTCCTCTATCAACATTGAAAGTGTCCAGATTTTCTCAGCTTTGCTGAGAGTAACCTGAATTTTGGCATTATTCACAGATTTGGAAGATGAGAACAACATGTATCCCATCATCCTTCTCTATCTGAGAATTCCAGACCTAGGGTAATCTAAATGATAAAATAAGAACAAGCTCACTTTGAGGGGCACCTGGGTGGCTCAGTGGGTTGGGCTTCTGCTTTCAGCTCGGGTCATGATCTCAGGGTCCTGGGATCGAGCCCCACTTCGGGCTCTCTGCTCAGCAGGGAGTCTGCTTCCTCCTCTCTCTCTGCCTGCTTCTCTGCCTACTTGTGATCTCTGTCTGTCAAATAAATAAATAAAATCTTAAAAAAAAAAGAACAAGTTCACTTTGGGATATATTAAACTCTACATAGAAAAAAATTATTAGGTAAATGCCAAAAACTTCCTAATGGAGTATTTAAAGAGTATAAGAAGTACCTGCTAATTACTCTCACTCACCCATATACATACAAAGAACTTTTTAAATGCTTTAAGTCAGGATTCAAATTCAGATGTTTTCAGGAGTCAGGCAGATAAATAAATTAGTAAAACAAACCAGGGAAATAAAATAGTCAGCAGTTTGCAGCAAATGTAGATTGCACACCGGAAGAAAGGAATTCAAATTTGTGTTTAAAAATGATGCAATGAACAATCTGAAGATGAAATTTAAACGTAGCTCCATTTATAAAGACATCAAAAAGAAGAAAATACTTGGGAATAAATTTAACAAAAGAAGTGCAAAACATTCTCTGAAAACTACAAAACATTGTCAAAAGAAATTAAAGAAGACCTAAGTAAGTAGCAGGACATCCTATGTTCATGGATCAGAAGTCTTAATAATGTAAAGATATCAATATTCCCCAAACTGATCTACAGAGTCAGTTCAATCCCTATCAAGATTTCATTTGTGGGGGATGCCTGGGTGGCTCAGTTGGTTAAGCGGCTGCCTTCAGCTCAGATCATGATCCCAGCGTCCTGGGATCGAGTCCCACATCGGGCTCCTTGCTCGGCAGGGAGGCTGCTTCCCCCTCTGCCTTTGCCTGCCACTCTGTCTGCCTGTGCTTGCTTGCTCTCTCTCCCTCTCTCTCTGACAAATAAATAAATTTTTAAAAAAAGATTTTATTTGGCCTCTTTGTAGAAATCGACAAGCTGATTCTCAAATTCATATGTAAACTTAAGGAACCTAAAATACCCAATAATGATTTTGAAAAAGAAGAATAAATTTGGAGGACTAATACCTTCTGATTTAAAACTTGTCAGAAAGTCACTAACACAGTATGGTACTGGAAGAAGGAAGACATAAATAGAATGCAATAGAATTGAGAGTCCAGAAATAAACCCTCATATTTATGGTCAACTGATTTTTTGACAAGAGCATCAAGATAATTAAGTGGGGGAAAGAATAATCATTTCAGTAAACGGTGCTGGGACAACTGGATATCCATGGACAAAAGAAGAAGTTGGAGCATTTCCTCGTGCCATATTAAAAAATAACTCAACATATCGAAGACCCAAATATATGAGCCAAAACTATAAAGCTTTTAGAAGAAAATACAGGCATAAATCTTTGTGACCCCAAATTAGACAATGGTTTCTTGGATATGATAGTAAAAGTATGAATAACAAAAGAAAAAAATCGATAAATGAGACATTATCAAAATTTAAAACTTTTGTGTTTTTGAGACAGGAGACACTTTTGTAATTCATATGTTTGGTAAGGGATTGTACCTAGAATATATAAAGACTCTTAGAACTCAATAATTTAAAAAAGCTCAACTTTTTAAATAGATAAAGGACTTATCTAAAGAAGATATACAAATGACTCAAAAAGATTCACTGACCACAATGATATATCACTTCACACCCACTAGGGTTTCTATAATCAAAAGACCACTAACAAGTGTTGGTGAGGATATGGAGAAACTGAGCCCTTGCACTCTTCTGCTGGGAATATGAAATGATGTAGCCACTTTAGAAAACATTTTCAGTAACCTAATATAAGGTAAACCTTTGCATACGTTACTCATACTTGGTCACATGAGTTTACCTAGAAGGACGTTTGGGTTTATCTTCAGGACATTATTCAGAACTTCTGTATCTTAGTTTTTTTCTGTTGGACCAGATATGGACTAACAGAGGTGACTAAAATCTTTTAGTTTTATTATTTCTGACTGTTGTTGCATAAAGTTATATAAAAAGGCTCCTGTTCTTGTAAATTGTATTTTTTATTATAAATTTATCTCTTTGCCTCATTTACGTTCCAGTGCTGTCCCACATTAATAATGTGAATCTAGGTTCCTTTCATTAGTATTCACATTTTTATGCTTTTGCCCATCCTTTTGGTTATTGTGGAGAGGGCCAAATATGAAAATATATGATTAAATTATCTTTACATAAACAGGATCATAAATGGGGAAGATTTGGGGATATGAGGAGAGAACTATAAGAGAGCTAAATTTTCACCTTACATAATAGAAATTCAATAGATAATACCGACATTCTGACAAGATTAAGAAAAAGTCATATAGTCATGTTATTAAAAATATGGTTGCAAATATTTTTAAAAATAGTTAATTGTTGAATGGCTGTCTCAAAGAATCAGGAATGAGGTAGGATGGCATTGGGGGAGGGAGGGAGGGCACTTATACCTTTAGCCAAGTTGTTTTAGGATACAGTATTCCACATACCTTTCCCTGCCCTCTGGGTTTACTGTTAAAAACACTGATAATATTCAGATATGATTTATTGAGAACCTACTCTATACTGGGCTAAGTATTATACATAGATAAAGCGGAAGTAAAGCCAAACCCTGGGAAAGGCCTGTAACATTGGATCCTAGAGTCAAAACAGAGTAGATGTCCTAAAAGATCCAAAACAAAAAGCATCTAACAAAATTCAACACATATTCATGTTTCAAATAAAATCTTAAGAAAGTAGGAATGGAAGGACATTTCCTTAAACCTTTCATTTTATTGAGAACTTTATGATTGCCATTTATCAGATAAGGAATCTTAAGTTCACAGGCTTGGAAGTGGCCTGGCTGTGTGACTTGAGGTCTTTCTACCATCAGAGTCACCTTCGATTAACGGACACAAGTACACAAAGTAGTTCTCAGGGGCGCCTGGGTGGCTCAGTTGGTTAAGCATCTGACTTCAGTTCAGGTTGTGATCTCAGGGTGCTCGGGACTGAGCTGCTCAGCAGAGACACTGCTTGTCCCTCTCCCTCTGCCCTTCCTCCCGCTCTGCTCATGCTATCTCTCTCTCTGTCTCCCTTTTTCTCTCTCTCAAATATATAAATCTTTTAAAAAGTACAAAAATAGTTCTCAGAATGAAAACTCAAAGCTCTACTCTATACCTTGTCTCATGTCCACAAGAGGACCAGGGCTCACCTAAACCCAAGTCTAATGGTCAAAGAATGAAGTAATTGTATAGTATCAAACTGTAACAGCAAATTGGAAACCTGCAACTGTATATTCTTCAGGGTCCCTCTGCAACTTGGGCCAGAATTGACAGCTCTGCATTCTTCAGTGATAAAACCCCACTGCCAGTGAGAGTCTTCAATGCTTCTCTCTGTCCCCACCATCAAGGGACACTCGGGTCGTATTAGGGACAGACAGCATAACCAGCTGACCAGGACGTCCTCGGTATAGTGGTGACATGTGGGTGCTATTTCAATGATTTTCAATTAGGCGTAGTGAGGGAGCGTATTCTTCTAGGGAGGATTTTCAAACCTTGGGAAAGGAAGATTATTGTGTGGATGATTTGAAAAAAACGTAATGAACATTAAATTTTACATTTGGGAAATCGCCTATTGTTTCTATAATACAAATGTTAAACAAAGGTGTGAGATTTTTATGTTTATCAAAAAAGGCAGAAGTTCTAAAAATGTAGACATTTGGTTCTAGCTGATTTATTGTTTATTATTTTTTAATAAGGCTCCACACCCAGGGTAGAGCCCAACACAGGGCCTGAACTCATGACCCGGAGATCAAGATCTGAGTTGAGATCAAGAGTCAGACACTTACCTGACTGAGCCACCCAGGCACCCCTGGTTCTAGCTCATTAAACCCATTTGGAGCTGTACAAAACATTTTGTATCACAAAGCGTCAAGGTCTCTCACATTCAACTCCTCCTTCCATGGTTAACAGCCACTTCCATGGTTCAAGTCCATTTTTATTCACTTTCTATTTCTAGAGTTTTATAAATAGGGGCACAGCCAAGTTCAGGGATAGGGCTGTAGTATCAGGTTCTAGAGCTGAGTCAAAGCAGAATTGGACATCTTGAGAGATGCAGAAAAAGCATTTTATAAAAGTTTGCACCCACTCATGGTTTTAAGCAAAATCTTAGGAAATTAGGAATAGAAGGGTACTTTCTTAAACTAGTAAATTAAAACCACAATGAGATACCACTTTATACTCACTAGAATGGCTAAAATAAAAAAGAAAATACCACGAATCAGAAAGGATGTGAAGCAACTAGAACTCCCCTACACTACCAGGAGGAGTATAAATTGGCAAAAACACTTTTCACAAAGATAGGGATAGAGTGAAAATAACAAGAAGGGGCGATAAAGCACCTTGGGGCCAACATCAACTCCCTAGGGACGAGGACAAGGAGAGGGAATGGTTCTGAAACATGAGACCTGGCACTGTAAGAGAGACTGGCCAGCAGGAACCTCTTTTGAGAAAGGAATGCAGCCCAGTAACGTAAGGCCACTATTCCATTTCCCTTCCATTGTGCCAAGTGGAAGCCAGAGGACAAGAGATCAGGCTGACGAAATCCATACAGCCCAGCTCTCTGGGGCCCAGAGCAGGGTGAGACAAGAGTGTGGATCCGAGGGCACAAAAAGAGAAAGTCAAAACTTGCTTTAAAATGACAAGACACTTGTCAGAAATGTCAAAACCAGAGCATCACTCTGGAATCAGATGACCTGGGTTCAAGCGTGACTCTGCCACAGACCAGCCATGAGGCCTTTAGGCTATACACTTAACCTCTCTGTGCCTCAGTTTCTTCATCCGTAAAATGGAGATAATAAAAATAATAATCTACCTCATCGAGTTGTATAATGAGCAAAAGAATGAATATAGAAGAATTTAGCACATAACAAGGGTTTCGTAAGTGATGGCTACTATTCTTTAATCTAAGGGTTCCCTTTAGCATATTCTATTCTCATTTACAGAGTTTATTAATCTAAATATGTCCTATATTTTGCCTATACTTAAGAGACTCCTTTCAATAGAAATGTTCTCCACTCTCTTTTCTACAACCTTCCAAGAAGTCTCTTAAATGTGACTTTCTTCACTGAAGCCTCCCCCGAGCCAATCAGCCAGAAGAAGCCTTTTCTGTGCATCTAGAGGTCACCATCCACTCCTCTCCAATGGCACTTACTTACCACAGTCCTCACTGAAACGCAGCCAGTGTCCACACATCTACTCTCATTTCCTTAAAACCAGGGACCGTGTCTCATTCTCACCTATCTTTGAGCTAACGATGGTGCCAAACACGGCACGTGATGTACGAATGTTTGTCTCCCTGACTTATACTGGAATTTTGGTGGACCGAACATTGGTTGAAGCAAATGTACTACTGGTTGACATTTTTAAATCCTGAAGGTCTACTGAGGATTTGCTGAGAGGGTTTCTGCTCTGTATCATCGTTGGCGGCAAAAAGGAGCTAATCCTATGCTATTTACTGAGCACTTATTTACTCTGTACCAGGGTTTTCCTTACATAGTATGCCACGTAACTTTCACCCCAGCCCTTGAGGTAGGACCAGATGCAGGAAGTAAGGCTCAAGGAGAGAAGAGGGTCCGCCCAAGGCCGCCGCAGCTAGTAAGAGGTAGGGCTCTGATTCCCACCCAGACCTCCACTAAGCCTGCAGTAAGCCATGTGGCTTCACACAATTAGTGCAGACTGATGGCAGGTGTGAACAAGCTCTTCTGGGCCTTACCTACTTTCTTCATTTGTGCAATGAGGGAGAACCAGATGCTCTCTTAACTTGCTTCTGGTTGTCCATTTTAGAAGCTTTGTGTGTTGGTATCATGTACCTGCGTTGATTACTGCTGGGGACATTTCTTTCTTTATGAAATCGGTTAGAAAATACGCGTATTCTCAGTTTCCATCATAAGTGCTAGAGGCAGGTTTGGTGAAACTGCCTTCTATGGGACTCAGATTTCCCCTTCTTCAGTTTCATGGGTGACAGTGAAGTCAACAAGAGTGTAATTTGTATTGGCATAAAACCAGAACACAAAAGAAAAGATTCAGGCATTACCGAGTATTCTCATACTGAAAGGGAAAAATTCACTTTTGTTAGCTACTCTCTCTACTCAGCAAATGTGCCACGTATCTACTGGTAATATCCCAAATCTCTCTAGCTTTCCCTCTATCTTTGGGAGATAAACAGAAACCCAGATCATCTTGTTGAACTAGAACATATTTGATGATTAAGAGAGTGGAATCGAGGTAGCATTAACTCACCGTGCAACTTCTGAACTCCACGTTTATGATTCATAAGGAAAGAAAAAGTCAGTCCATCCTCCTTCTACACTGCCAAAAAGAGAAAGGGCCTTCCTTCTTTCCCTCCCTCCCTACGATCCATCCATCTGTCCATCCAGCCATCCAGCCATCCGTCCTCCCTGAGCTGTCTATCCATCTGAGGCCCGGTCCAGCTCAGGGAAGGCAGGCATCCAGCCTTCATATTGCAATTAGGACAAAGCAGTCACCCCTCACTGTATGAACTCTTCGGTTCAAAAGTACCAACTCCCAGCCTGTAAACATGAAATAAAAAGCTGCCCAAAGAAGCATCCTATCTCTGATCATATAACAATTAAAATTTTCTATCTCACAACCAGAAAAAAACAAACCTGCATGACTAAAGAGAATTCCCACAAAAGACCGAAGACTTCGAATCACACACTACTTGGCTCAAAACCCTCCTGTGTTTCCCATCATACTCAGGGGGAAACCCAAAGTCCTCACACTGGCCAAGGGTCCAGCCTGACCTGGCTGCCTACTACGGTCCTCCTTGCTCGCCCTACTCTAGCCCCACAGGGCCTCTTTCCAGATCTTCGGGTGCGTTCGGCATGCCTTGCTTTAGGGCGCCTGGATGCGCAGTACCCTTTGCCTTGAACTGTCTTTCCTCAAACACCCCCATGGTCCACTGCCTTACTTCCTTCTTATTCTATTTCTATCAGTTTTCACTCTGTTCTCCATTATTACCTTTTCTCCTTACTTGGAGCTAGTAAATGATCGTTTGAGCAACTAAATGTCAGAATTATTTGTTACTTCGCAATAGATTGCTGAAACACCAAGGAAAATAGTTTCTCTACAAATGAGCTACTCTAAGGAGTTCCGAGGGAACAGGCTCAGTAAAGCCCAGACGTGCTGCTGAGGTTCGGAACGGTCAAGGTGTCTGGCTGGTGTGCCACGAGATCAGAGCCCACGCACTGGTCCGGGGGTAAAAATGTGCTTTGGCACAGAGAGCTGAAATGGCTTGTCCAAGATCATACAGCCTGGTAGGAACAGATCTAGGAGTAGCACTGGGGTTCCCTTAACTCTGTTCTCTACACACTCATTTACTTGTTCTACAGATATTTACTGAGTACATTCTTCACATAAGGCACCATGCCGGGAGCCAGGGTAAGGAGATGGTCCTTGTCCTTAGGGAGATTACAATTCATCGGATGAGACAGACCTTAAGCAAGGAATCACTTAATTCTTTTGTGTGTCTAATCACAACTGTGATAAGAGGCTCAGGGGGACAGGGTGCTTTGAGAGTATATGATGTGGGGAGGGGGTCCTAAAGTGACGTGGGGAGAACAGAAAGAGACAGTTAGGCTAAATCCAAAGGATGAATAAAAATCGACTGAATGAAGAAGGGAATGGGGGATTCCAGGCAGAAGTAAAAACGCATACGTTTTCCATAACAGCAACTACTTCTCATAGAATATGGTGTGCTTTGTTCTTCAAGGCTGGGGTCAGCAGATAACTAGGAGATAATAGCCAGTAGAATTACAAAAATTAAGAGAGAGAGAGAGAGAGCAAATAAGAGTGAGGCTCTCCTGACTGAGAGACCTAACAAGGAAGTCACGAGACCAGGAGAACCTGAAACACCTTGAAAACTGAAAGACAGGGGGATGTTTAAGCTGTTAACAAATGGTTTGGGTTATATACCACCAAGAAAAAGGATCTCACTAGAAAATCCTGTAAACCTCAATAATGTGTCTTTGCCCACTGCTTTCATTAGGCACACCTACCGCACAAAGGTTCAGATACACAAAATGAGGGCATCTGTGAGGCTGGGGGCAGGTTAGAGCTACATGTTCTGTGTGAATTTCTCAGGTCACAGCCACTTCACGGTGCTGAGAGTGTCTGTGAAGACGGCCCATCCAGCTCCCTATAACCATAGTGCTCTTACCTCCTCGCCCCAGAAACTTCCCCTCCACTTGATTCAGATACCTTCGCCTACGACATATCCCAGACCTCTCATCAGACAGAAATGCTCTACCCCTCAAATCTGAAATTCTTACCCTCCAAACTCTGAACAGACCTTCCAGCCTCCTCATCTTGCCACATGTCCTCTGGGTTGTGCTCGTTCGCCACACATGTTCTTCCACCTTGACAAAGTATGGGGTCCACTGGCACCTCCATTTTCTCCCAAACCGTATGTTCCTTCCTACCTCGAAGTCCTTTCTCATCATGCCTGGTGCTTTGTCTTCCTACGGCATTCCTCCGGCAGGGCTACAACTCTGGGCCATCTGCTTCTGCTTTACGTCCAGGCTGCTGAGAGCCGAAGGAAATGATACCCATACAGGTTGCTGCCACAGAAATGTCGGGATCTCTCCCCTGGGTTGGCCACCGACGCCGCTCCCATTCCCATCAGCCACACCCTCCCCACATCAGGTGTTCACGGATCTTCTCAAATACCTTCTCAAATACAAGTCAAAGCCCACCACACCGGAAGTACATCGGCTTCCTGCTCCTCTGCTCTCCGAGGAGATTGCCCACAAGTAGAGCCCACAGCAGGGATTCATGTGAGTCATTTATTGAAAGATGTTCCTGGGAGACGGGGCACCTGGGTGGCTCAGTCGGTTAAGTGTCTGCCTTCTGCTCAGCCATGATCCCTGGTGTCGAGCCCCTAATAGGGCTTCCTGCTCAGCAGGGAGTCTGCCTCTCCCCTCCATGCATGCTCTCTCTCTTTCTCAAATAAATGAAAAATCTTGAGAAAAAATTCTTTAAAAAAGACAAAAGACGTTCTTGGGAGGAACCTATATATAGAAGTGAGGAGGGCAGCATGGCGCAAAGGCTAAGATATGGTTCCAGCTGAAGTCTGTCCTCAGCCCGATCCCACAGGATCCCTAAAGCATGAAAAGCAGCACAGAGTTATCCACTTTGAGGCCAGAGGGACAGATGTTCACACTCTCTTGCCAGTCACGGGCTATAGGCCACCCCCACGGGACGGTATGTAACCTGTAGGCATTTTCTGCTCCTTTCAGCAGAGGACAATTTCCCATGGAAGAGCTGGGAGCCTTAGCAGCCAACACAATGGCTCAGGGGCAGGACACCAGTCAACCAAGAGGGCCTGGGCATGGCAGCAACAGCAGCTCCTACAGCGGCCCAAGCCCACAACCTTACTCACATCAACAGTCTCCCTCTCATTGCCGCATCCCCCAGTATCTCCCACACTGCAGCCAGCTCCTACCCTGGAGGGATCACTGCGGCCCTCGTTATGCTCTACTTTGGCCATCGGCTCACTTTCCCTCTAAGCTCCCACACGGTGGGAGCCACTCTTTCTTCTCAGGACCCCTGGTGCCTAGCACACAGAAGAAAGTTGATCTAAATGAATATTTTGGACTCAGAATGGTTCTAGAAGCAGGAATTTCAAGTCAGTTAGGTAAGTTTCTCTCTCTTTTTAAGATTTTATTTATTTATTTGAGAGAGAGAGAGAGAGAAAGCAAAAGGGGGGATGAGTAGAGGGGAAAGCTGACTTACCACTGAGTAGGGAGCCCAATGGCAGGCTTGATCGCAAGACCGTGAGATCATGACCTGAGCTTACGGCAGACGCCTAACCAACTGAGGCACCCAGGCCCCATAGGTAAGGGTTTCTCAAAAAGAGAAGAGCCTCCGTTCTTCGAATCTGATTGCAGAGGTGACAAGCATAAACAGCCCTTTAGAACTGGCTTTGACCAATGACCTCCATTTACTAAATTCCTCATATCCCCTATTTGAGTATCAAAGGCTGCAACACAAGAACCACGGAGAGAACCACCCAGAGAGCACCACAGAGCCCTCCTGCTGCTCATCTCAGGATAAACAACCAAAAAGCCAGGCTCTGTGGCTGCTCTCAAGTTGCCAGTGTTGGGGAGCATCCCTTCTCATTAGATGCCGACCTTAGCCATTCCTCGTGCCATGTGGACATCACGCTCAGCACATTCTTTACCCCATTCATCTTCTCGCTGCTTTCAGCAGAAGGGCCTTGTGTTGACCATCTGGGAGACTTCCCTCCCATTTCTCCAGCTCCACAGTCCTCTCCCTCTGTGGGAAAGTACAGTTGCCCAATCCAAAGGTGTGAGGTGATCCCGTCGGACCAACAAACAAACCAGCAGTGCACTATGTTGACTTGGCCCCAGGAGGGCCACAGGCTACATACCAGGGTGAAAACCCAAGCACCATGTTGTCCCTCCATTTCCTGTAGAGACTCATGCTTCCTACTTCAAAGACCTGCCATATGGGTAAAGAGTGAACGACTGAATATGACAATGGAAGGATGAGCATAAATAAAATCTGGAAAGGCCTGGAGGTTTAGGAAAGAGTTTGAGAAATTTGGCATTCATGTTTCTGTTGGGAAAGAGCTAGTCCACAGTGGGGCAGAGGGGGAGGGGAAAATCAATCTGGGGCACACACCAGGAGAAATCAATTTAATTAGGGAGGGAGCAGTGAGCACGGAGAATGAGAAAAATAAACAAGGGCCAATGCACTCATTTCAAAATTCAGAACAAAGACCGTAAAATGGATATCATAATTACAGCCTATAATAAAAAATTACTATTTTCATTTTTGTTAACACCCATTGAAGGTAAAAAAGTGAAAGGGGCAGAAGAGAAGTTCAAGGGTAAGTAGAGAATGAGAAGGATGGGTGGCTCTCTTCTCCTCCACTTGTGGACTTGCACCTCTGTCTTCACTCCCCTCACCTCTGGCTGAATCCACTCAGCCCCCGACAGGACATGAGTTCTTTCAAACCTACAGAATCCTCCAGTAGCTTTCCCTTTACCCTTTCCTGAGCAACTTAGCCGAATGCCACTACCATCAATTATCCCCCCAGAATTAGGGTGGCTTGATTAGGCAAATACAAATATAGAACTCCCAGTTAAATTTGAATTTCAAATAGATAATGAATAATTTTTTAGTATAAGTATGCCCCAAGCAGTATTTGGGGCATATTTATACTAAAAATAATAATAATAAAATTCTTGTTTACCTGAAATTCAAACTTAATTAGGTGACCTGGATTTTATCTAGCATCTCCACCCAGAATCCCACCATCAGAACTGAATTATGTTGAAATTATACATCTAGTAAGATTTGTATTTGTTTCTGCCGTGCTCTGAGAGGAGTGAAGGGAGGACCCACACCCCATAGCAACCACCCCACAGAACACAGGAATCTATGCCTAAACTCTAAGGTCACGTGGACAGGATTGTACACAGGATTTAGTCAAATATGGAAAGTTGAAAACAGCAAACGATTTTCCCTGGGTGGCAATTATTAATGCAGAGTTAGGATGGGACTTTACAGCATGTTTCCTTTTTTTTTTCCCCTGTTACCAGAATGTTCTTATCAAAAACTTTAGACATAACACGCAAAGCTTTAGGAACCACATGGTGAAATGGGTCCTAAATTCTAAAATAATTTTGGAAACATAAAAAGTATAAAATGAGTTAAGAGTATAATAAAGT
Organism: Mellivora capensis; assembly: GCA_004024625.1. Classification (NCBI taxonomy): domain Eukaryota; kingdom Metazoa; phylum Chordata; class Mammalia; order Carnivora; family Mustelidae; genus Mellivora; species Mellivora capensis. Next base: position 31,955 of record PISX010009147.1, on the reverse strand, counting down.
AAGTGAAATCAAACTTTGTGATATACCTTTGGAATCTGTTTTAAATTCCACAATCAATTACTTTTCAATCAATCAGCTGTTCAGACCTTCAGAATGCATGCTTGCTCCAAAGCAGGCTAATTCTCGTCAGCACATCCATCACTGGGCGAAAACATGCCTCCCCGCCAGCAGACACCAGCAAATACAAGGAGGGTGGGAGGAAGCCAATGAACAGGGCAGCAGCTCTGGAAGAAGAAAATGCTGCCTTCTGCCTCGCGTGTACCTAAGGGCTAAGGAAATGCTTCAAATTTACTAACGAGCCCTGTTGCCATTTGAGAAGCACACGGTAACACTAGAGGCTAACACAGACTCTCCCCTGACAGCAAACTGAGTCTAAGATCTGGGCCAGGTTGTTTGACCCGCAGAGACTTTTGTTAAAAAGATTTTCCTTTTTAGGAACTCCTGTTCTTTTCCGGGCTTCAGCAGACAATTCTGATGATCGCTCCCCTTAGGATGTTTTTCCAAAATTAACATCTCTCTCAGTCCAGATGTTCTGGCCGCAAATAACAGAATACCCACCTAAAAGTGGCTGGGACAATGGGAGGTTGTTTTTTCACATAACAAGTCAAGAGATGGATGGCCCCAGTGCTGCTCAGGAGCCCCCCGACGTCAGGGATCTGAGTCAACTTCCCACCTGTTTTCTTGGCCTCAAGACGACAAGATAGATGGCTCCTGGATCCTGGACGATACATTTGCATTTGAAACCCAAAGCAGAAAGAGATTTTACTTACTAGACTTTTCAGAGAGAAATTTTTTCCTAGAAACCCCAGCAGGTACCCACTTGTGTCTCATGACCTGAGCTGACTCATGCAAGGGAATCTAGGAAAGCAAGAATCCAGAATTTCTAGCTTCGCTGTTAGTGAAATGAAGGGTCTGACAGCGAGGAGAGCTGCCGGGCGGCTCACCAGCTGGAACGCATTGCCTGTCAGTGTCCTGCCACCACCTCAGGCCCAAACCATCACCACAGGCTCAAAGTCTTTCCAACTGGCTTTATCTCTTGATTTCCTGTTTCTGCTCACGATACCAGCAATCGTTCTGTCCTTACTCTGGCGATCTCAGATTACCCTTAGACTCCTTCCCTTCCCTAATTCCCATAACCAACCAGTCTCCACGTTTCAGGATCACCCTTCCCTTCTCAAGGGGCCTTCTTTCTCTCCTTTCCTTGTATTTATAATCTAGCGTATTAATTTGGACCCTCATCACTTCATAGCCGGACTGAAGTGCAGCTTTCTGCCCTCATCCCAGAAACTACTTTCTCATGTTTCCCATCCAGAAAACTTCCAAAGATTCCCCCCATTAACCACCAAAGATATTTAAAACCCTTTAGCCTCGGGGCACATGGTGGCTCAGTGGGTTGAGCGTCTGCCTTCAATTCGGGTCATGATCCCAGGACCCTGGGATGAAATCCCACATCGGGCTCCCCACTCAGCAGAGAGCCTGCTTCTTCTTCCCCTTCTGTCTCTCCCCTCCCCTCGTGTCACTTTCTCTCAAATAAATAAATAAAATCTTAAAAAAACAAAATAGAAAAATAAAACCCATTAGCCTAACCCTGAAGATTAGCCGCCCTGGGCTGCCATGGCTAAGAAAGCGGACTTTGTGGTTAAATGACTTGTATGATGTTCTGCAAGTAAGTTACCTCTCCAAGACTCAGTTCATTCATTCATAAGGTGAAGGTGATGATAAAACAGGGTGCACATGGAAAGTGCCAGTAAATGGTGGTTGTTATGTCTGCTGTCATTCTCGGTATTAGGCCCAGGCCCCTACTATGAATTTGGGCGTGTGGGTACCTCATACATACACTTAACTGCCAATCCTAACTGCTGAAATGAAGTCCAACTCTTCCATTGGCTGAACGCACCTCTAGTCTACCACTGAGTACCCACTTCATAAACTGATTCTCTGTCTTTCTCTCCTTGATGAAGGTGACTCCCAAGGGTAGGACCATTTTGGGCTACGCTACTCTTCAAGAAAACTTCCACGACCTTCATTCGCCCTGAGGTTATAAACCCTGGGTCACATCCTGACGCATTCTTCCAAAGGATACTATGCTTGCAGAAGCTGTCACCAGTATTTATTTTTCTTCATCTGACATCCTTGCTACTTCGAAACGCAAAAATGAAGACATGGTGCTTCTTCGTTTCCTGATGCCACAGTTAGACTCTTGCGGTCCATTTTCAGGACTGGAGACTGAAGGTCACACCAGGGATGAAAGTGACGCATGTATTACATTCTTCTTGCTTGGCATTGTCTTGTGATTTTGCTTTTTCATCTTCAAATTTTTACTCCTCCTAATTCGATTCTTTTGCCAGTTTCCGCCCGCCAGCCACAATAAGAGACAATATTGTGTATTAGAGCACCTGTTCTCTGTTTAAAAAAATAATAACAAAAGGTATATCTTAAAGAGAAGCAAGTCTGTGCCCTGCTAATCCTTTCCAGCCACAAAAGAATTCCTCGGAATTAATGCTTCTTTTGCCCTCTGAAATGATCCAAGCAGTGAAAGGCTGGGACAATGAGTTCACCAGTTCATTTTGCCAAAGTGCTGGCAGGGGGCTGAGCCCTGCACTTGCATCTTCCTCCAGAGCTCTGGCCAGAGGCAGAATGAGAGTTTCCCCATGTTTCCGGTCTGCACAGGAACACTTATTCGTGAGGGGTACTGACTCTGGAAATAGACCACCTGGGTTCAAATCATGGCTGCGTGACCTTGAGCCAGATCCTTAACCTACCTACACGTGAGCTCCCGCATCTAAATTGAGGTTACAAATGGACTGGCCTCATAGGATGGCTGTGAGAATCGTGTGAGTTAAAAAGTGTAAAGAGCTCAGGGCACTGCCAGCCTGCCGTATGATTAAGAGCCGTGTAAGTGTGAGCTCTCGTTGTTACTAACATTCTTTCCCTTGGCTTGGCCACCTGTCAACAGTCTTGACGGCTTACTGGAATACTTCCTAAACATTCCTCCAAAGCCCTCTATTCAAAACCTCGGGCCAGCCTATGAATCAACCAATTTCACTCTGCGGAAAGGAGTCCAAGAAGAATAAATGCGGAATGCTGGATACGGGGGAGCTAATGCTTTATCGGGTTCTTAAGAAATCTGGACAATAGAAATGCAAACTGCCTTGCCTAAAGGGGATCCATATTTTATTCCTCGCCAGCGAAACAATGTTCTCCTGAAAAGTCAAACAGTATCCCTCTCACTGCCTACTCTCTATAAGCTCCTACTCAAATACACATGCCACAAGAGAATTATTAATGTCTGCACACTTCAAATGGCTTTGGCCCTTTAAAAATCAGACCCTTGACAAGTCCATTAATCCTAGGATCTCAACTCCAAGATCATGCTCCCGTCACAAAATCATAACCAGAGCACCTATGTGTGATGTTACTCTTACGATAAAAATGTGGGCTAAGATTTTAAAAATCTTTCTAGTCCTTCTTCTCAGTTAGCAAACTCCTTTAAAAAAATAAATGCTATAATTTATACATGTAAATGATTTTTCTCCCATACTGTGCTTTTTTTTTTTAAATCATCATCAGCAATACCTCTAATGGCACAATATTAGAAACCAAGATCGTTTGAAAGAAGTCGGTTGCAACTTCTTCTTAGTTTCAGGATAACAATTTATAGGGCACATAAAAACCATGATGGCACACACAGTAAAAGTTCTTTTCACCAGAAGACTATATACATACTTTGAATTATCTGTGCTTTAGGTCTCTTAGCTCAGAAAGTGACACTAATGAGAAGCAAAAAAGGCCAAAAGAAAGAAGGATGGCAAAGAACTAAGAAAGCAAAGTCCCTAGAATAATCTGAAATTGGCTCTATCCATCCTTTGAGAGTTGACTAATAGAAACAGGGAACCTCTGTTGCCACTCTATAGTTCCAATTCTCAGTGAATACTGTCTGTGTTCCAAGTGCAGTAGCAAAATAATAAATCAGAGTGAATTCAATGTAAGTACGACCCCATTCAAACAGACTAAACATTTAGTACAATTCGATTTTCTGTGGTTCACCTACTAGTTCCCAACATGGGTTGGGTTGGAAGGTTGGTACAGGACCAAGAAGTAACAGCCAAGCCAGATACACACCATAAATAAGACAACTTTTAACATGATTGTGTTAGTGAAAGAGATATTTCTAAATTAAAATTGTAATTTCTAAAATTAATTTAGAGTTTTAAATTCTAAATTAAAAATTACCTTTCTTGGGGGGATTGGTAAATAGATGATAGCGATTAAGGAATGCAAACTTTGTTTTTTCTTTTATTTAATGAAGACTTTATTTACTTATTTGTCAGACAGAGAGCACACATAAGCGGGGCGCGAAAGGCAGAGGGACACACAGGGTCCCCAATGAACAAGGCAGCCTGAGGCAGGACTCGATCCCAGGACCTTGGGACTGTTAGAGGATTTTTTTCTCCATGGGTGCCCATGGTTCTTGGCCACACCAGTTTGAAGAATGAAGGGGTAGACCAGACAGAGTGCTGGGCAGCAAAGCAAAGTTTATTGAGTGATAGCAAAGTGATAGCACAAAGCTCCCAAGGAAGGAGGGGATCCGAGAGGGTTATCCAAGGAGTGCACTTGCGATGAGAACGGAGTGGTGAACAGAATTGCTGAATCACGATGTTATACACTTGAAACTAATGTAACACTGCATGTTAACTAACTGGAATTAAAATAAAAACTTCTAAAAAATTACCTTTCTCCCCAGCAATTCTACTCCTGGGCACATATCAAAGGGAACTGAAGATATATGTTCACACAATCACTCTGTACATGACTGTTCATAACAGCATTACTCATATTAGTCAAAGGCAGAAATAACTCAGATATCCATTAACTGATGAGTAGATAACTAAAAGGTGGTATATCCATATAATGGAATACAATCTGGCAATAAAAAGAAATGGAGTACTGATACATGCTAAAATATGGATGAATTGGGTGCCTGGGTGGCTCAGTCGGTTAAGTGTCTGCCTTCGGCTCAGGTCATGATCCCAGGGTCCTGGGATCGAGTCCCACGTCAGGCTCCCTGCTCAGTGGGGGAGCCTGCTTCTCCCTCCTCCCCACTCATGCTCTCTTTCTCTCACTTTCTCTCTCTCTCTCCCAAATAAAAAATAAGTAAAATATGGATAAGCTTTGGAAACATTACGTTAAGAGGCCAATCACAAAAGGCCATACACTGTATGATTTCATTTATATGAAATGTCCAAAGTAAGCAAATCGACAGGGACAGAAAGTAGATTAGTGCCTGCCAGCAGCTGGGGAAGGAGAGAACAGGGAATGACTGTTGATTGGTATGGGGGTTTGGTGGGGGGGGGAGAGTGATAAAATGTTTTAAAATTGATTGTGGTGACAGTTGCACTATTCCATAAATATACTAAAACTCATTGTACAGTTTAAATGAGTTTTATGATATGTGATTTATATTTCAAGAAAGCTTTTTTTTTTTTTACGTTTCTTTTCTCTCATTCTTCACCAAATAAATATTTATTAAGTAGTTGCTCAGTACAAGTTACAGGGTTAATAGCGAACTATTTAAGACACACAGTAGACCTTTGTCTTTCACAAGGGACACTTCTGGAAACATTTCCAAATTGTCAAATAAATGATTACCACTAGGGCTGAGACATTGCACAACTATGGGGGGTGTCATTCATTTTGGAATCTATGTGAATGATGTCCCTAGGAGCTGTACAGAGTAAAATCTCACAGCCATACAGGGTGGTCCTGGGGGCCAGGAAGAGCCTAGCCTGTAGCTTTCTTTCCGGGAACTTCCCCTCCCCATCACCACCAAAGAGCCACTTCTTTCTCTTTTTCCTTTTCTTTTTTTTTTAACTTTACAAGAGTCGAGTATGTGCCAATGGTTTGGGATATGGATAGTTGTTCAGCTGAGCCATATGGTTTATTGCCAGCACTCAATGCAGATCTCTGAGGAAAAGGCCCATGCTTCCCCCAACTGGTTGACACTACCTCCTTCCAAAATTTCTGAAAGAGGTTCCAATCCATCATGTGGCTAGAAATTGTCAATCTTCTTTATAACCAAATGATCTTTTTCTGCGTATTTGAAACATCCTTTTCAAAATACTACTAATTGCCATCCTCTGTCTCCTCTGGCCTTTTTGAACTGCCAAATACACAACTCTCTGAGCTTTTGAAGTAAATACAGTCAGCAATGCAAAAATGTATGCTTTCTTGATCAAACTCGTTTGAGTTCACTTGTATCCCAACCAGCAGAGATGGAAGCTGCTGGTCTTTAAGCCAATGGCGATGCACACGTGTTCTCTTCTATACGTCAGAGAGGGTGGGAAACAACTAGTCACATTCATGATAATTCCTGCTGCGTTTGCTTGAGGATCAGGAAAGCAGAAAAAATTGAAATGACCAAACTGAGACCATATTAGTACCTATGTAAATGCATTTCCCAAAACCATAATTCTTTTTTTTTTTTTTTTTTAATTTAACCAGGAGTCCCTGGGTGGCTCAGTCAGTCAAGTATCTGCCTTCAGCTCAGGTTATGATCCCAGCTTCTTGGGATCAAGCCCCACATCAGGCTCCCTGTTCCACAGGAAGTCTGCTTCTCTCTCTCCCTCTGCCTGCAGCGCCCCCTGCTTGTGCTCTCTCTATCCAATAAATAAATTAAGTCTTTAAAAAAATAAAAAACATTTAATTACAATGACATATTTCAGACATATAAGGTATAAAAAATAGTAAACATCCCATGTCCACACCACCATACATAAGCCGTAAATACAACGGGACCCCTGATCACATTATTCTTTTTTCTATTTATTTTCAAATGACTTGGGAAAGGACAAAAGAGTGATAGATAAAGCCTCTTCAGGAACTGCAGAACAAAACATGTGTGAGAGCCAAGCCAGCATTCTGGAAAGATGCTGCCTTGCACAGATACAAAGGGATTATGTGACCAACGCTAACACCACTCCCCAGACCCATTCCACCAGGACGACTCAAATACTCATTTTTTTAAATAATTTTTATTTTTTAAGATTTTATTATTTATTCATGAGAGACAGAGAGAGAGAGAGAGGGACAGAGAGAGAGGGAGAAGCAGGCTCCCCACTGAGCAAGGAACCCAATGCAGGACTCGATCCTAGGACCCTAAGATCATAACCCAAGCCGAAGGCAGGCACTTAACCATCTGAGCCACCCAGGCGCCCTCAAATACTCATTACTAAAGCATCCAGGCCCCTCTGCAGAAGTGAACGAACACACCTTACCCATTTATAGTGGGCAGATGGGTTCCTGAAAATACTGTGAGTGGCTACATCTTTAAATGGCTTATTTCTGCAACAAAATCTCCCAAGCCAGTAGACATGTAACTCTTCTCTCATGAACGTTCTATCAGTTTTTCTATTTGTATTAGGGGAAAAAAGTAATTAGGAGTTTGTCTACTTTCCGATCCTTCTTACCAACTCTAGCCGGGGAAGTTTAAATCCTCTTCACCTGGAAATCAAAAAAAAAAAAAAAAAGAAAAGAAAAAAGCCCAGAGCCCAGGCTGTCTGCAGGCAGCTGGTAGCAGTAAGAGGCAGGAAGGTGGGGGACAAAGGTGGGGAGAGCAAGAGATGGTTGACCCCCAATGTGACACCTCAGCTCCTGAATCCAGGGAGAGCAGGGCACTGAAACAATATGAAAAGATGACTAGAATGGGTTTCCTATGGGATCTGAGAAGGGAATGAGCTCTTCGATTATCTAATACTGTGAGTGTATTTACTGCGCTGGATTCTACCCCCTAAAGGAGACTCGAGTGAACAGACCCAGGGAGGTTATCTTCTGGCTGGCACAGTAGAAAAGGTCGGGGGCCCCAGTGTGCTCTCCCTTTTGACAGGCCCAGCTGGGCAGCACGTGGCCTTGGGTCTGCGAGAGGGCAGTGGGAGACAAGGAGGGGAGAGAGACAAAGGGTGGCTGGCCCAGGCCATTTTCTCAAATCTCAGGCCCACCACCCAGGCCCTCCAACCTACACTGTAATCACAGCCTCCGGCTTGCTGCGAGCAGACAGGAGTCTCCCACTCACTACATCTGAACTGCAGTTTTGCAATCGGAGTAGAATCCCCAGGATCAGAAAGAAAGGAGAATTGAAAGACTATTCCTACTGACCCATCACCAACCCTCTCAAGACCTATGTTTTAATTTGCTTTTTGTTTTGTTTCTCTTCCTATACTCCCTGTTCATAACGAGCTTCAGTCCTCCCTTGATATAAAAGAAAATGTTCACTAAAAATTATGGACAGAAAAAGAACCATCCTGCACACCTAACGTGTTCTTTATCAAGTATTGATACTGACTTCTTCTGAAAATAATCATAGATGACTTTATAAGAAATTGTGTGTGTGTACACACTCACACATATATATCAATCATATAAACTATATGTACACATATATGATAAAGTAGGAAGAAAAAAATCAGGGCAGTGATTTAAAAATTTAAAAATTAATATAATTACTGTAACTGAGCATTAAGAATGGTTTTAAGCCTCCAGACCATTCAGGCAAAAACAGAAAAAGGACAAATTACATGTAGTCTTGCTACACGGGGCAGTGGTCTGGGATTCCATGTGGTGTCCTTTTCTCTTTCCACACATCAGGTTAAGTCAAATATTATCTAGTTTAACAGATGTTGCTCCCTGTCTCTCCATCTTTTTTCAGTCATATGAATTAGATACATTTCATAAACATTCTCATGTATCCTCAATCCTTACTTATTCGTCCAAATTCACAGGGACTCCAGACTCACAGAAATTGTAGCTGAACCCATCCTAGCTCACCGGACTCACGCTTCATGGAAACCCATAACACATTCCCAGAAGCATTATCTTAATGCTGTAGGTTACACATGGGGGATTAAGAGATGAAAGGAGAGCCTACCTCTCCTAATTCTTGATCTCTTGCTATTTCTGCTTAAGAGAAAGAAATACATTCTAGTATACCAGAGGAAAATAAATTTACACACGTCAAAGATCGAACTTGGCACAAAAGGTTTATAGGGTCAGATGTTTTGATAGTGAGGGAACCTGATAACAGATAAGCCCATGGACTTATTTGCGTCTCTTCTTTAACCAAGAAACAGAAGAATGGAAGGACCCAGCTAAAAAACTCAGTGTCTAGAGATGAATTGGATTTTGTTGCCACTAAGCTGATTTACAAGAAACGCAGTAATCTGATGCCTAAAGGCCAAGTCTCTTTAATAACGGATGGTTCCACATTTACTAAACTGTAGAGAACAGATCCTTCAGCATTCAGCAGAGGTCATCTAATTGAAGCAAATGGCTTTGGGGGTCTAGCAAAAGAGTGGAGAGATCATCTCTCCTTATGTATGAAACATACATGCCTCTCTAACCTAATTAGGTAACTGAAACTTTCACAACAAAGAGTTTCAGAATTACCATTAAAAAATGGCTGCCTCTTGGTTCAGACCCCAGAGTCCCCACCAAAGTCTCCCTTCCCCACCCCCGTAGGCCAGTCCTCAGAATACTGCCAGATTTGTAGAACAGTGCTGCTGTAAACATTCATGTATTTCACGTACAAGATTTTATGTAGACCTATGTTTTCATTCTCTTGGGTATATACCTAGGAGTGGAATTTCTGGGTCATGTAGTAACTCTATTTTTTTTTTTTAAGATTTTATTTATTTATTTATTTATTTATTTGACAGAGACAGAGAGAGAGGGAACACAAGCAAGGGGGAGTTGGAGAGGGAGAAGCAGGATTCCCACTGAGCAGGGAGCTCAATGCAGGGCTCAACCCCAGGATCCTGAGATCATGACCTGAGCTGAAGGCAGATGCATAAGGACTGAGCCACCCAGGTGCCCCAGTAACTCTATGTTTAACTTTTTGAGGAACTACCCGATGTTTTCCAAAGTGGCTGCCCCATTTTACGTTCCCACCAGCAACGCATGAGGGTTTCAAATTCTCCACATCGTTGCCAACCCTCAATATTGTCTGTCTTTTCCATTGCAGCCATCCTAGTGGGTGTGAAGTTGCAGCTCGTTGTGGTTTGCAATTTTGGTTGCATTTCTCTGATGACAAAGGATGTTGCGCATCTTTTCATGTGGTGTTTTTTGTTTGTTTTAGTTTGGTTTGGTCGTGGTCATTCACATATTTTTTTGGGAGAAACGTCTGTTGAAATATTGTGCTCATTTTTAATAGGGTTATTCGCCTCTTTTCATTGTTAAGTTTTAATACCTGTTTGTCTTCTTTATTATTTAAGCTTTATTGAGGTGTAATTGACAAATATAATAATTCTTTATATATTCTAAATAATAGACCTTATCAAATATAGGATTTGCAAATATTTCTCCCATTCTGTGGGTCATCTTTTCATTTTCTTGAAAGTGTCCTCTGAAGGAAGTTTTTAGTTTTGATAAAGCCATTTATCTAATTCCACCCCCCACCTTGGTTAGTCGTGTTTTGCATGCCCTAGCTAAGAAACCATTCCTAATCCAAGGTCAAGAATATACAATAATTTTTTAAATTGAGATATAGCTCACATACCATTCTTAACTTTTTTACTATAACCATAGCACATACACCAAAAAGTACACACAACCTAAATGCATAACTTAACTATTCTAGAACTAGCATCCAGGTCAAGAAACAGAGTGTTGCCAGATCCCAAGAAGACATCCTCTAGTGTCCTGTCACTGCTTCCCAATCATAATACCCTCTCATCTCTGTGACACGATTGTGGCTTTTGAAAGCAAGTCCCAAATTAGACCCATTTTTATTGGAACAGTGTTTATTACCGTCCTTGATAGCAAATATTGTTGGATGAATTTACAAAAAATGGAAAGTCAGTCAATTTTACTATTTAATAGTATCTCCTATAATTTTCGACGGGTAAAGAAGTTTAAATCATTGCACAAATCTGTGTTTCTCTATCTGTTTTTGGGTTTTGCTTGTTTTGCCCCAATCTGTCCGAGCTACATGACCCATTTTGATCAGTTAATGACTTACTCTAGATAGAGGAGAGGAAATAACAGTGTAAGCAATAAAATAGCTGATAGCTACTGCATGTTTACTGTGTGCCTGGGACGTTGCCAAGCATTGTGTCAATCCTCACAACACCCTTAATGAGATGTCTCTTTGTATCTCTTCCCTTATCTGCTCTCCCCCCGACCACCGTTCTTTAATTTCTACCAACAGACGTACTAAGGCTTACCAAGGCTAAGTAACGTGTCCCAGATCACACAAGTAACAAACAGCAGAGACAACCCTCAATCTCCCTCAGATAATTCTGATGCTCAAAGTACCTGAGAGCTGCCCTTAAGTCTGGTTAGGAAAAAAGATGCTCCCTAGATCCCTGGTGGCCTTCTCAAATGTTCTTTCTGGTGTATAGACGCTTGGAACAGGAAGTATTCAATAAATTGGTGTTTATTATAACACATTTTCTTATTGTTGGATGTTGAACCCATTCTTGGTGCTTTCTTGTGTCACCTTCTGACCAGGAAACAGGCTCTATGGGTGTTAAGACTGAATAAGGCCCCCCTTGGTAACATTCTAACTGTTCCTGCATTTATTTATTTATAAGGACTCAAAAACATGTTCAATCTTTTATTTAGAAACTAGAAACAGGGCACCTGGGTAGCTCAGTCGGTTAAGCGTCTGCCTTCGGCTCAGGTCATAATCCCAGGGTCCTGGAATCGAGTCCCAAGTTGGGTTCCCTGCTCAGTGGGGAGTCTGCTTCTCCCTTGGCCTCTGCCTCACTCTCTCTGTCTCTCATGAATAAATAAATAAGCAAGTAAGTAAATACTATAAATAATCACTAAAGTAGATTAAGCCATTCTGTACCAGACTCTTAGGTCTGTATTTTTTACTGCACATCCTAAGGACCCAGCAGAAATGGCGGTTGGGAGGCCTTCCACATTTCTGGATGCCAATAGAACAGGTAATGGGCAGTTGTCAACGGATACATTTCACGCTGGGGGAAAAAAGACAATTTAAGGAAGTGAGCGGCTTCTGGGTAGGAATGTGGTACAGCATGTTCCTGCTTTTAGATTTTAAATGTAAGGGAAAGTGTGTAGTCATAAAGAAAGAAGGAAGTAGGACCAGTAAAAGGTAAATATATCTGCAGGTGACCACAGAGCCGTATGATTCCATAGAGAAATACCCAGAGCAGATTAAGGGTCCCTCAAAGGTGCTTTCTTTGGTCAAGACCTTAACGGCTCTTTTTTGGCATCAAGATAGGTGACATTTCATCATAAAAATGGAGCTGGATATTATGAAGTAGTGCACATAAGCTTGCCCCCACACATACACATGCTACCTTTTACCTCTTCCCTTTAAAAAGGCGCAGACACAGCACAAGATAGGAACTTGACATTCTTGGCAACTTTCTTTTTTTAAGAGGGGAAGGAGGGGCTGAAGGAGAGGATGAGGAAGAATCTTAAGCAGGCTCCACACCCAGTGCGGAGCCCAATGCGGGGCTTGACCTCACGACCCTGAGATCATGACCTGAATGAAAATCAAGAGTCAGACACTTAACCAACTGAGCCACCCAGGCGGCCCTCTTTGGCAAATCTTTGAACCAGCTTTTAATGAGAATACATCCAAGACCTAACGGAAGACCTCTCCGTTAGCATCACTACTTTCTGTTTACGGTATTACTGATAGGCTGTCACCCGATGGTGTGGCACTTGTCTCATTTACAGCACACAGACGGGAATATATTAGATGAATTAAATTCTGCCTGAAATGTGGTGTGCTAAATTGCCCATAGCTGGCTTGTGGCAGTACGCTAACAAAGTAATGAATTCAGTCTGAGCCTAGACAACACAGCCTTGGCAAAAGCCTTCTTGGCATTTTTAGCCTTGTTCGTTAAGTGGCGATACATTTTCTAAGAGCTTCATTAGCAGCCGAAGGTGGGAAAATCGATTAGGCCATGCAATTATCCCTTTACTGCCAGGTCAGTCCTGTTCCAGCGACCGTTCTACACAATGTGGCGATGCAACCTCTGTTTTCAGCTCTATGAAAAACTCTCAGTCAAGGAAGGTTATTTTATTATTACACATTACCTTTGTACATCATTTTTTTCTTTTTATCCTTGTGTTTTTCTTCCTTCTTATTTTGCCATCCAAAAGTATTCCTTTATCTGTAGTTAATTTTATTTTAGCTTCAACAGTAACTTATTTTCCATGTATTGTATTAAAAGGAGTGTTCCACAGAGTAGAGTGAATAACATTTTCTATCTTTTGAGAATTGGCTTTCAAGTATATAGTGCTTTGTGGTTTCAAAGCATTTTCACACACAAAAACTCACTTGAGTCTCACAGAAACCCTATGGGGTAGACAGAGAGACGCAATATAGTTAGTGGCTCTGGGTCTGGGGTCAAAGGACAGTCTTTATGTCCCTTTCTTCAGCTGCAAAGTAGGGTTTATAATAGGACCTGCTTCATAAGTGTGTTGTAAAGAAGAAATGAATTAATGCATATAGAACATTAAATTTGGGCACACATTAAATACTGAGAGGTAGTTATAATTTTTTTAAATGTTGCTAAATCTTGAATGTCAATGACAGTAAAGCTTTAAATTTACCAGATCAGATAGGACTTAGCAGACCCATTCTTGACATTTTTCACCTTAAATCTCAAACTTCCTTTCTATGAAGCTCCATATCTTCACCTGTCCATTGTCTTGTCTTGGTTTCGGGTGTGCAGTGTAATGTTTCAACAATTTTATATTATAGTTATGCTCACCACAAATGTGGCTACCATCTGTCACCTATGACACAATATTGTCATAGGCCATATGACCACAATACTATTGACTATATTCCCTATGCTGTACCTTCTATTCCCATGACTTACTCATTCCATAAATGGAAGCCTGTCCTTCCTATCTCCCTTCACCCATTTTGGCCATCCCTCCACGCTCCTCCCCTTTGGCAACCATACATTTGTTCTCCATCTTTATAGCTCTATTTCAGCTTTTTGTTCATTTATTTTGTTTTTTAGATTTTACTTACACGTAAGTAAAATCACATAGTATTTCCCTTTCTTATCTAACTTATTTCACTTAGCATAATACCTTCTAGGTTCATCCATGTTGTCTCAAATTGCACGATATCATTCTTTTTTATGGTTGAGCAATATTCCACTGTGTAAACACACCACATCTTCTTTGTCCATTCATCTATCGATGGGCAGTTGGGGTCGTCTCCGTAACTTGGCTATTGTACATAATGCTGCTATAAACATAGGGGTGCACGTATCTTTTTTAATTGGTATTTTTGTTTTCTTTGTGTAAATACCCAGTGCTGGAATTACTGGCTCATATTGTACCTCTCTTTTTAATTTTTTGAGCTACTTCCACAATGCTTTCCTCTGTGGTTGCCTCAACTTATATTCACACCAACATGTGATATTTCTTGTCTTTTTGATTCTAGTCATTCAGCAGGTGTAAAGTGATGTCTCATTGTGGTTTTGATTTGCATTTCCCTGATGATGAGTGATGTTGAACATCTTTTCATGTGCCTGGTTGACATCGTATATATCTTCTTTGGAAAAATGTCTAGTCAGATCCTCTGCCTACCTTTTTAAATTGGTTGTTTTGTTTTGGTTTGGTTTGGTTTTTGGGTTTTTTTGGTGTTGAGTTGAATAACTTCTTTACATATTTTGAATATTAATCCCTTATTGAATATATCATTTGCAAATATATTCCCCCCCCAGTCATTGACTTTTGTTTTATTGATGGGTTTTTTCACCATATAAAAGATTTTTATTTGGTGTAGTTTGGAGAGTTTACTTTTGCTTTTGAATCCCTTGTCTTAAGAGGCAGATCTAGAAACATGTTGCTACGGCTGATGTCAAAGAAATTACTGTCTGTGCTCTCTTCTTGGAGTTTTATGATTTCAGGTCTCATATTTGGGTCTTTAATTCATCTTGAGTTTATTTCTGTGTACAGTGTGGAAAAGTAGTCCAGTTTCATTCTTTTGCATGTAGCTGTCCAGTTTTCCCAACACCACTTACTGAAGACAAAGTCTTTTCCTCCTTGTATATTTTTGCCTCCTTTGTCATAGATTAATTGACTGTATAAGTTTGGGCTTATTTCTGGGCTTTCCATTTTGTCCCATCGATCTACATGTCTATTTTTATCCCAGTACCATATTGTTTTGAGTATTATGGCTTTCTAGCGTATCTTGAAGTCTGAGACTGTAATACTTCCAGCTTTGTTCTACTTTCTCAAGATTGCTTTGCTATCCAGAGTCTTCTGTGGTTCCATACAAATTTTAGTATTATTTGTTCTAGTTCGGTGAAAAATGCAGTTGGTGTTTTGATAGGGATTGCATTGAACCTGTAAATTGCTTCGGGCAGTATGGTAATTTTAATGATATCTGTTCTTCCAATCTGTGAGCACGGAACATCACCCATTTGTCTGCACTGTCATCAATTTCTTTCACCAGCGTTTTATCAGTTTTCAGAGTAGAGGTCTTTCATCTCCTTAATTAAGTTTATTCCTATGTATTTTCATCTTTTTGCTGTAATTGTAAGTGGAATTGTTTTTTAAATTCTTTTTTCTGGTACATTGTTATTAGTGTATAGAAATGCCACAATTTCTGTGCATTGATTTTGTATCCTGCAACTTTGCTGAATTCATTTATTACTTGTAATGATTATATTGGTGGAGTCTTTCGGGTTTTCTATGTATAGTATCATGTCATCTGCAAGTTGTGACCACTTAACTTCTTTTTTTTACCAATATGGATGCCTTTTCTTTTTGTTGTCTGACTGCTATGGGTAGGACTATGTACTATGTTGAATAAAAGTGAGAATGGACACCTTTGTCTCATTCCAAATCTTAAAGAAAAAGTTCTCCATTTTTCACCATTGAGTTTGGTGTTAGCTGTGGGTTTTTCATAATGATCTTTATTATGTTGAGGTATGTTCCCTCTGAACCCACTTTGTTGAAAGTTTTTATCCTGAATGGATGTTGAATTTTGTCAAATGCGTTTTATGTATTGAGATCATGTGATTTTTATTCATTTTGTTGATATGTTATAGCACACTGATTGATCCTTAAATCCCCATAATAAATTCAACACAATTGTGGTGAATAATTTTAAAAATGTATTCTTGGATTCGGTATGCTAGTATTTTGTTGAGGATGTTTGCATCTATGTTCATGAGGGATATTGGCCTGGAGTTTTCTTTTTTTATAGTGTCTTTGTCTGGTTTTGGTATCAGGATAATGTTGGCCTTGTAGAATATATTAGGAAGCTTCCCTTTCTTTTCTATTTTTAATAATTTGAAGAAAATAGGCACTAACTCCTTGTTAAGTATTTGGTAGAATTTAACTGTGAATCCATCTGGTCCTGGACTTTTGTTCGTTTGGAGATTTTTTTTAATTAATTAATTTTTTTTAAAAGATTTTATTTATCTATTTGTCAGCGAGAGTGAGCACAGGCAGACAGAGTGTCAGGCAGAGGCAGAGGGAGAAGCAGGCTCCCTGCCGAGCAAGGAGCCCGATGTGGGACTCGATCCCAGGACGCTGGGATCATGACCCAAGCCGAAGGCAGCCGCTCAACTAACTGAGCCACCCAGGCATCCCTGGAGGTTTTTTTTTTTTTAATTAAAGATTCAATTTAGTTACTAGTAAATGGACCTGTTCAGATTTTCTATTTTTCCTTGATTCTGTTTGGGAATACTGTATGTTCCTAGGAATTTTTCCAGTTCTTCTAGGTTGTCCAATTTGTTGGCATATACATTTTCTTGTTTCTTTTTTAATTTATACAATTATTTGAGAGAGTGTGTGAAAGTGGAGGGGAGGGGCAGGGGAAAATGCAGGGAGAAAATCTCAAGCAGAATCAAGAGACAGACACTCGGGGCACCTGGATGGCTCTGTCAGTCAGTTAAACATGTGCCTTTGGCTCAGGTCATGATCCCAGGGTCCCGGGATCAAACACTGAGTCGGGCTCTGCGCTCAGCAGGGAGCCTGCTTCTCCCTCTCCTCCCTGTGCATGCTTTCTATCACTATTTCTGTCTCTCTCAAATAAATAAATACAATCTTTAAAAAAAAAAAAAAAGAGCTGGACACCCAACTAATTAAGCCACCCACGCACCACATGTCATCTAAATTTTAACAGTGGTCTCTCATAATCCTTTGTATTTCTGTGGTGTTGGTTGTTACTTCTTTCATTTCTGATTTTGTTTTCTCTCTTTTTTCATCACGATGAGTGTAATTAAAAGTTTGTCAATTTTGAAAAAAAGGTTTATCAATTTTGTTTATCTTTTCATGGAAACAGCTCTTGGTTTCATGATCTTTTCTATTGTTTCTTTTTGTTTTCTTTTCTTTTTTTAGTCTATATTTCACTTATTTGTGCTTTGTTCTTTATTATTTCCTTCCTTTTACTCACACTGGGCTATATTTGTTCTTTTTCTAGTTCCTTTAGATGTAAATTATATTGTTTGAGATTTTTCTTATTTCTTTTTTTTTCCCAAAGATTTTATTTATTTATTTGACAGACAGAGATCACAAGTAGGCAGAGAGGCAGGCAGAGAGAGAGGAGGGGAAGCAGGCTTCCTGCTGAGCAGAAAACCCGATGTGGGGCTTGATCCCAGGACCCTGAGATCATGACCTGAGCCGAAGGCAGAGGCTTTAACCCACTGAGTCACCCAGGCGCCCCGAGATTTTTCTTATTTCTTGAGGTAGGCCTGTATCACTATAAATTTCCCTCTTAGAACTGCTTTTGCTGTGTCCCCCCAATTCTGGACTGTTGTATTTTCAATTTCATTTATGTCTATGTATTTTTTTTATTTCTTCTTTGATTTTTTGTTGACTCCTTGGTTGTCTAGCAGCATGTCATTTAGCTTCTATGTGTTTGTAGGGTTTTCAGTGTTTTTCTTGTGATTGATTTCTAGTTTCATACTGTTATGGTTATGAAAGATGTGACCAAAAGGATATGATTACAATCTTCTAAACTTATTGAGATTTGTTTTGTGGCCTAACATGTGATCTAACCCAGAGAATGTTCCATGTGCACTTGAAAAGAATGTGTATTCTACTGTTTTCAGATGGAATGTTCTATATATGTTAGATACAGCTGGTCTAATGTGTCACTTAAAGATACTATTTTCTTATTGATTTTCTACCTGGATGATCTATCCATTGATGTAAGTGGGTGTTAAAGTCCCCTATTATCTTTGTATTACCATCCTTTCTCCCTTTAGGTCTGTTAATATTTGCTCTATGTACTTAGGAGCTCCAATATTAGGTGCATAGATATTTACAATTGTTATATCCTCTTGTTGGATTGAGGATATCAATCCATCTTCAAAATTAAGTATTGGAAAGTAGGATGTATTCCTTGGAAGTTAACCTTATAACCAAGTCTTTTCTCAAGTTCTGGTTTCAACTTTTTCAAGCCAGCACAAATGAAGTTTTAGCATGCAAAGATCACCAGAATTCTTCGAATTATGACTAGGTTTATGAAAGTTGGGACTACATATCTTCATGTTGATCTTCCTATACTTTCCCTTTTCCCTCGCTTCATTCCTTGAAGATTGCCAACTGAAGATTATGTCTTCATTTGTAAGGTCTCAGAGACCCTAGTTAGAATTAGCAATGTGTACAGAGGGCGATCACCGAGAGCCTGGTCTTTGCTAGCTCTAGACTAGAACTCATTACTTAGCTGCTTCACGTATTAGTTTCTCTTACCACTATTTGTTCTATACTTATTGTCTCATGACCATTCTCCTTCATTCGTATTTTCAAGTCAGACAGGCCTAGATTTGAATCCCAGAGGTTCTACAAAGAGGCCCTGTGATTTTGGGTTGATTTAACTTGTCTAAGCCTCTGTTTACTCATCAATAAAATGGAGATAACATGCCTTCTGTTTTGGGTTCTGGAGAGGACCAAGGTTAAATGTATAAAAATCATCCAGCATGCCGGCGGTGGGAGGGAGGTAGGGAGAGGGTGGTTGGGTTAAGGACATTGGGGAGGGTATGTGCAATGGTGAGTGCTGTGAAATGTGTAAACCTGGTGATTCTCAGACCTGTACCCCTGGGGCCAATAATACATTATATGTTAATTTAAAAATTTAAAAAAATTTTAAATAAATAAAATAAAATTATCCAGCACAAGGGTTGGCATAAAGCACAAGTGCAACAAATAATTTCCTTCTATTATTCTCTTCACAGAGAACAAAGTACTATTTTAGCAGTATTTTGCTCTCTCTTAATCCCATATTGTCACTGTATCTTCAGCCCAAACCCAAGCATAATCCTTCCTTATCTGTTATTATTGCTAAAATGTAAAATTTAACAAACAAACCAAAGAGATTTTGCATTGTCCTTGGAACTCGGTTTTTGTTGTTCTTAGTTTTGTTTGGTTTCATTATTTTTTGGAAGGCTTCTGTTGACTCTAGATTTGGACCTATTGTTACTAGTACAAAGGTGAATGTTTTCGATTCTTCCATGAAAAATGAATCACCCTCATTGACTGAAAGGCCAAATAACGCATCCAGGAAATAGCAGGGCCCGTCTTGCTGCGCTTGGTAAGGACAAGACTCCAGATAGCGGCCGTGCCTCAGTGTCTGAGGCTTCCCGACCCCCCTCTCAGTTACGGAGGGAGTCTGTGCACACGGCAGAAGGCACAGACTCGCCCCAAACATCTATCCCACTACTAGCACTACATTGTACTATGTCTCAAGAATCCACAAGGCAAGTTGGAAGAGAACATAAAAGAGGAAGAACATGAAGGATCAGATGCCATGGGAGAAGAGAAAAACAATTTTGCTTTCAGTTTATCTGATGAGGCTGTGATAATGCTTTCTACAGAACTGTCTGTCACGCCCTCACTTGGGTCACACGAGAGTCTGACCCGAATGCCTAGGCAACAAAGGGCAAACAATGACAAATTCAATTTTAGCTGATCCTTGAAAAGAAGGAAAAAATATCCTTTGAGGAGCCCGTTGAGAGCACCACACAAACCCCACATTTTTCATTTTTGACATGTTAGTTTATGTTAATACTTTATGATATAAAATGGAAACCAGAATAGAGTAAGATAAAGAAAGCAGAGACAGACAAATGTGTAAATGCTCTTTGAGATCTCCATTTCTGCTCCCCAGCCCAGAAATCTTGTCTCCTTCCTACATCTACTTTAAAAATTTTTATTTTCAAAAGTGACACTTCCTCACTTAAGGCATACATGTTT
The DNA here is from genome assembly GCA_004024625.1 of Mellivora capensis. Taxonomy (NCBI): domain Eukaryota; kingdom Metazoa; phylum Chordata; class Mammalia; order Carnivora; family Mustelidae; genus Mellivora; species Mellivora capensis. Next base: position 11,753 of record PISX010009147.1, on the reverse strand, counting down.
TTCCAAGAGGGGGGCACCTCAGCTCTCTACAGGCCTTTTATGTATGACAGTTTTAACTAATTTTTCAAAAAACTTTCCATCATTAGAAATGGGTAAAATTGTTCCCCAAAGCCCAGTAATCTTGTATTTGCCAACGAACTAAAATTCAATGGACTTAAGCTTTTTTTGCACCTTAGGTGATTTCTGTGTCCGCTCAGGTCCTCAGAGAAACAAATGCCAAAGTGGAACTCAACATGCAAGGTGTGTTCTTGGGGAAACACCTGAGAAAGATACAGGAGAGAAGGGTTGGGAATAAGCGGCAAGAGTTTTCTGACCACTGGTGCATCTGACACCTATGAAAGGAGAGCAGGAAGGAAGGAGGCCTGAGTAGGGGGAGCTTCAGCCTGGCTACAATCCTGAGAAAGTCCTGGCCAGGTTGAACCAGAGCAAAGACTGCCTAGCATAGCAAGCATCTGGCAGGAATGACCCAGCCTTCATCCCTCATCTGCTCAGCCATCCACCTACAGTCACCTAGGGAACACAGCCTTGGCATGAACACCATGGCTGATAAAAGGTGTTGACAGCTGGAAGCTGTCTGACGATTTATTTCCTTGAAGCAGTTTCTCTTGAAGGAAGATATGAGCAATGTCCCTTCTTGGCTATGGTAACCTCCTACACTAGTGGCTACTTTATTTTTGAAATAAGGTAGGTACCCATCCATCCATCCATCCACACATATATATACTAGCTCTTTGGATAAACAAGTGACGTGGATCAACATTGTTAATAGGATTCACGTGACATCTTGACTTTTTACTGAGGGAAGTTAGAGAGTCTATAGATCTTTGAAAATTTCTTGACATTGGTTCTAAATAGATGCGAGTTCCTGGGGCCCCCAAAACACCACTGCAGACCAGTGGTCAAAGAGAGACTTATAGTTTCTCAGATAATCATTGAAGTAAGGGAATCGTGATTCTTGAATGTATAATTGATGGAGACATGCTTGGAAACAGATCGAATCTCTACACTGGAATGTGGCAAAAGAACTAGTACTGTAGAAGGGCCAAGCAGAAGCTCATAGACTAAAAGCAATACCACATCCCTAGGATAACTGCCAGGATTAATGTCACCACCAAAGACCTAAAAGTTGCAGGTATGGGGATTCCTAGCACTCCCAATTTAGCTTGCCTATTTGGTCTGTGCAGAAGATGTATTCATCTTGGAGAATAATCAGGGGTCATTGCAAACTTAATCAAGCCTTGCCAATTGTAGCTGCTATTGCAGATGTGGTTACTTGAGCAAACGAACATAGGTATCTGGCATCTGGTACACAGTAACTGATCTAATTTGTTGCCCATCAAACAATTCTCAAGTATCACTCCAATGCTTTTGCCCTCAACCAACAGGGAGAACAGTACCCTTCCAGTCTGTTATCCCAGAGCTATGCCAACTCTCCTGCTCTCTGTCATAGTCTAGTCCCCAGAGATCGTGATCATCTTGGCATCCCATGGAACATCACATGTGTCCAATTCATTGATAGTATCATGCTGCATTACTCCTCACAAGCAGATCGGAGTAATATCTTTATGCTTATTCCTAATATTAAATTTCTTCTGCTAAAATAACTAGTGTAGATTCCATTTTCCTATCTGACACAAACTCTACTTTCTAAATTCTTTATGGACCAGCCAAAAACTGTTGTCAAACATCTATTACCTTTCCATGGAAGTCTGAATTGCTCCATAAAAGTCAGCTATCTTTCTTATGACTAAAATAAGCACCACAAGACATATTCAAACAAATTTTTCTACCAGACTTACAGTTGTCTTTGACTCCTTTATATGATACTGAAGTAAATTCTGGTCCTTTAGTTAATTTCTCATTATCTATGGGGCAAAAAACATTTGTAGCCAGTTATGGGCTGAATTATATCCCCTCCATCCCCTGCCAACTCATATGTTGAAACCTAACCCAGTACCTCAGAATATGATTATATTTTAAAATAGGGTGTTTAAAGATACCGTTAAGTTAACACGTGGCTATCAGAGATGTATGGCTTTAACCCAGAATGATTGGTGTGTTGTAAGAAGAGGGAACTTAGACACACAGGAAACATCAAGGATGTGCACACACAGAGGAAAGACCATGTGGGGACCTAGTGAGCAAACCAAGGGGAGAGGCCTCAGAAGAAATCAAACCTGCCTACCACCTTGATCTTCTAGAACTGTGAGAAAAAATTCCATTGTTAAAGCTGCCCAGTGCATGTGTATGGTATTTTGTTATGGAAGCCCTAGCAAACGAATACATAGCCTATGATGTAAAGATGTAATATGGCTTAAAACCCTCAGTGGTAAGACACATAAATGTCATAAAGACAAGTGGGAAAGCATCTCTGTCTTGGTGTCTGTTTCGGTGTGTTTGTGCAACTGAGTATCCATCCGGATCCTATATTCCCTACTGTCTAAACCTCTCTTGATGACTCTTTCCTGTTTGGTTTGGTTTGGGGAGGGGAGTATTATTTGGCCCCCTCTTTCTCCTTCTTTTCCCCAAATTCTCTTTCAATCAACTAGATAATACTAATGATACTTACTGTGTATCAGCCACTGTTCTGGGAACTTTACCTTTACTAACTCATCAAAACCTCACATGATCTTATGAAGTAGTTGTCAGCTACTATCCCAGTTTTAAAATTGAGAAAAACAGGGGCAATGAGTGGCTCAGTTGGTTAAGTGTCTGCCTTCAGCTCGGGTCATGATCCTGGGATCCTGGGATTGAGTCCCACATCTGGCCCCTTGCTCAGCCTGCTTCTCTCTCTCCCTCTGTCTCTTCCCTTTGCTTGTGCTTTCTCTTCTCTCTCTCAAATAAATAAGTAAATCTTAAAAAGAGAGAGAGAGAGAGAAACAGAGGTTACATAACTTTCCCAAGGCACACCATCAGCAAGTACAGAGTTCAAATTTGAGCCCAAAATTCTGGCTCTAGAGCTGTGCTCTCAGTCACTATGGTATGCCAGATTTTATGTAAAAGGGAAGGATGCCTTTGGATGAATGCACTCACCAATATGCTATTTTTACTAAATTGAAGATAAGTGGAGAGACCATTTTTATCTCACATGTAAGTTCAAAAGGCCTTTAGCTTACATTATAACTTGCATAAGGTAAGTTACACAACTGTATAAGTTATAGCCTTCAACACATTCCCTTGGGTAATATTAAAAAGTTTTCTTTTCTTTCTTTTGGCAATAGCAAAAGTCCATACACACACAGTCCAGAAGAGTCATACACACACTTCTAAATTCAAATATAAAAATTCCAATGATGATGACTAAGAAGTATGCCCTGATTCTGCAACAAACATATGAGCTGACCCTACGGGAGCCTCACAAGAACTCTGTGAATGAGAAGGAGCAGGCCCGTTAGGGATGATCTCCAGACCAGGCAGAGGCCAGGAGAGACTGACAATGAGAGAGGGTGTGAGGCCCTAAGGTACCTTCGGTACCAACCACAGGGTCCCCAGCTCTTACACGCCACTCGCAGCTCCTCAGAGAAGGCAAGTGCATCGCCACACTAGTGCAACACCTGTGCTCAAGTGCCCTGATGTGACGTTAGCCAAAGCGCCCAGAGCATTCGATGCAGTTAAAAGGAGGATTATACCGGTTCCTGTGCCTTATCCTACGACGCATCCATGACTCAGCATCTGTGAAAGGGACCAGTGGCTCCGTGGCAATCTGTCTGGCTGTGTGGGATTTTCCTCCATTGATTTTTTCTTTTTTCTCCGCACACTCCTCCCACTTGATCCTGTTCCGTGAATGAGGCCTGGCGGCCAAGGGAGGACAGAATAAAAGCTCCCTGCTGAAGCGTTGTCAGGCCACTCGGCCCAGGCTCCCGGGCGCGCTGGCAGGCCGAGGAATCCTTTGTCTTCAGACTATGACCAGAGTGGAAAAAAATCCCAGCTATTCGGCTGTGCAGCGCCGTTCAAGCGTGCCGTGATGGGGAAGGTTGAACGAGGAATGCGGTCTTTGGAAAATCTCGCTTTAAAAGCCCCCGAAATGCTCTCACTGTACGAGTCCGCACAATTATAATTAATAGGATTCAAACGACAAATCAGAGATTATATTACTGTTTTACCCAGTTTGATGGCCACGGATGCTTCTTTCCTCCACTGGTTACGTTCAAAGAGATCTTGGCCTGTTATTACAATCAAACGTGCAGGAGAAAACATCCCTATTCTTCCTGGATTCTATGGAGGTAGCAGGAATAAGAGAATAAAAGAAAAGCCAATTTTAAACTACCAAATGAACCGCAGCTGCCCTCGGCCCTTTCCAATGCCCCTGCTTCCTCTCCTGCTATTGACCTATTAATGGATTCCTGCTCTCGGGTGTAACTTAGCGCTGGGAGAGGAGCTGGTTCCAGTCGGAACAGTTGGAACAGTCTTTGAAGGCAACCAGAGCTCCTTTCCAAAAACAGGACACAGGTTTCTAGCAGGTAACATTCACTTAAAATGATTCTTCTATCATCTTTCTTAAAGGAATTCAAGAACATTAACCCTAACATTGTACTTCACGCATAGTTATATTTTCAATTAAAAAAAAAAAGACAGGGACACCTGGATGGCTCAGTGGGTTAAATCCTCTGCCTTCCGCTCAGGTCATGATCCCAGGGTCCTGGGATGGAGCCCCACATTGGACTCTCTGCTCAGCGGGGAGCCTGCTTCCTCCTTTCTCTCTGCCTACTTGTGATCTCTGTCAAATAAATAAATAAGATCTTAAAAAAAGAAAACTATGGAGAGGGGCACCTGGGTGGCTCAGTGGGTTAAAGCCTCTGCCTTCAGCTCAGGTCATGATCTCAGGGTCCTGGGATCAAGCCCCACATCGGACTCTCCTCAGCAGGAACCCTACTTCCTCCTCTCTCTCTCTGCCTGCCTGTCTGCCTACTTGTGAGCTCTGTCTGTCAAAAAAAAAAAAAAAAAAAAAGACAAAGGACTCAAATACTTCAAAAATGTATGTGTGATACAGTATGTGAACTGTATCTCAATAAAATTGTTATTTTTTAAGTGTGTGTGTAGTTGAGAAGGGGAAAGGATGCAAAAAGTTGACTAAATATAGAATTCTTCTGACTTTAAGAAGTCACCACTAGAAGAGGGGGTAATGGGAACTTGTTGCTTAATGAGTACAGAGTAGTAGTTTGGAAAGATGAAAAAGTTCTGAAGATGGGTAGTCCTGATGCTTGCACGACAATATGAACATACTAAATATTGCTGAATTGTACACTTAAAAATGGTTAAAATGTTGAACATTATGTGTGTATATTTTACCACAATTTTAAAATGTCATCACTGGGGACACCTGGGTGGCTCAGTCGTTAAGCGTCTACCTTCGGCTCAGGTCATGATCCTCAGGGTCCTGGGAAGGAGCCCCTCATCGGGCTCTCTGCTCAGCGGGAAGCCTGCTTCTCCCTCTCCCACTTCCTCTGCTTGTGTTCCCTCTCTCACTGTCTCTCTCTCTCTGTCAAATAAATAAATAAATCTTAAAAAAAGCCATCACTGTTTTTTTTAATTAACAAAACCATAACTATCACAAGACTATATGTTTGTTTTAGAAACCTTAGAAAAATAAGTGAAAAAAGAGGAAAATTTAAACCACTTAAAATCCCACTATCCAAGACACAATAATTTCTAATACTCTCTTATCTATAGTCTCCTAAATTTTATCAAAGACATATAAGTAAATAAAACTGGAATTGTAGTAGCAATATTATTTACCAATTTATTTTTCATTAAAAAATACATACATATAGATATAGATCCATACATATATAGAGAAAGATACACCTGTATGCGTGTATGTATACATTATACATTACATCAGCGTCATCATTTTTAGTGGTTCCATTTTTAGTGGACTTTAGATTTTTTTTTCCAGCTTTTTGGTCTTTTAGATAACATATCAGTGAACATCCTTGTGTATACATCTTGCATGATTTTTTTTTTAGGATAAACCCAGAGTTATAAAATGGTTGTGTATGCATATTAGGATGCAGCCAATTTGTATTCCCATGGGAAATTACTATTACCAAGTGAATGTTATCACTCTTCCTGATCTTTGTCAGTCTTACGGGTTTAAAAAACAGTTTAAATTTTTTAAAAATTAGGGGCACTTGGGTGGCTCAGTGGGTTAAAGCCTCTGCCTTTGGCTCAGGTCATGATCTCAGGGTCCTGGGATCAAGCCCTGCTTCAGGCTCTCTGCTCAGCGGGGAGCCTGCTTCCTTCTCTCTCTCTGCCTGCCTCTCTACCTACTTGTGATCCCTGTCTGTCAAATAAATAAAATCTTAAAAAAAAAAGAAATATAAATTTTTTTAAAATTAAAAATTCCATCTCATTTCAATTTTTATTTTTTTAATTACAGGGGATGGTAAATGCTTTTCCTAGATATTCCTTGACTCCCTGCTATTCTTTCCTTGTGAATTGCATGTTCATGTCCTTTGCAAACTTAGCTTTTATGCGTAGATTTTTCTTCTTAGTTATATGTAAGAGCTCTCTTATACTAAGGACCTTACCCTATTTATCATATCATTTTATTTTATGGAACTTTTGCCACACAGATATTTTCATTTTTTTAAACATAATCAAACCTATTACCCTTATCTTTCCCATAGAATTTTTGCCTTTATCATGTTTTCCTTTTTCCAAACAACATAAATATTTATCTATATTTTATTTTAGCAGTTTTATATTTTTTTTAAAGTGTGACATAACAGATTATATATGAACAATTCATAACTAACATACATACTCAGTGGTGGGAGACTGAGAGCTTTAACTCTGGGAGCAGAAATAAGAGAAAGATGCTCAGTCTCGCCACTTCTGTTCAACGTAATATTAGCCACAGCAATTAGGCAAGAAAAAGAAATATAAGAGGCATCCACACTGGAACGGCCAAAGTAAGATCACCTGTTTGTAGATGACTTATTCTACACAGAATGCAGTGCACGTGCGCACACACACACACACACAAAACCTGTTGGAACTAATCAATGGATTCATCAAGGCTGTGGGATACAAAACCAACGTAGAGCACCTGTGTTCTCTGTGCACTAACAATGAAGATCCTGAAAAGGGAATTAAGAAAACAATTCCACCTACAAAAACATCAAAAGTAAAAAGCACTTAGAAAAAAAGGTAACCAAGGAGACAAAACACTTGCAGGGTGAAAACTACAAAACACTGCTGGAAGATTAAAGAGGATACAAATAAATGGAAAAACACTTCATGTTCATAGATTCAAGATTTATACTGTTAAAATGTCAGTATTGTCCAAAGCTATTTATAAATTCTGTGAAATTCCTATCAAAATTCCAATGTTCTTTTTTTGCAGAAATAGAAAACTCTATCCTAAAATTCATATAGAATCTTAAGGGACCCCAAATAGCCAAAAAAAAAAAAAAAATCTCTAAAAAGAAGGACACAATGGTAGGTCTCACACTTCTTGATTTCAAAACTTAGGGTGTTGAACTAGCGTACAGATAAACATACAGACCAATGGAATAGAATAGGGAGCCCAGAAATAAACTCTCACATATATGGTCAAATGATTTAATTTGACTGTGTAATAAAGACAGTCTTTTTTTTTTTTTACGATTTTTTTTTTTTTGACAGACAGAGATCACAAGCAGGCAGAGAGGCAGACAGACAGAGAGATGGGGAAGCAGGCTCCCTGCGGAGCAGAGAGCCCAATGTGGGGCTCGATCCCAGGACCCTGAGATCATGACCTGAGCTAAAAGGCAGAGGCTTTAACCCACTGAGCCACCCAGGCGCCCCAAGACAATCTTTATAATATATAGTGTTAAGAAAACTGTATATTTACATCTAAAATAATGAAGTTTAATCCTTGCTTTACAACAAATACAAGAACTAACTCAAAATTGATCCACGACCTAAAGTAAAAGCTAAAACTATGAAACTCTTAAAAGAAGATACAAAGAAAAAGCTTCATGACATGAACTTCAGTAATTTCTTAGATATGACACCAGAAGCACAGATAACAAAAGAAAAAATAGTGTGCTTCATCAAAATTTAAAAATTTGTATGTCACAGGATGCTATCAACAGTGAGTAAAAAAAGCAAACCACAGAAAGAGGAAAAAAAATTGAAGCATATATTGGATAAGGGATTAATATTCAGAATATATATTTTAAAAACCACAACAACAAACACCAAATGATCCAATTAAAAATTGGGCAGAAGGACTTGAACAGACATTGTTCCCTCATTATTTCTTCTTCTTATTATTGGTTTTTCATAGTGATGATCCAGGTTTTTAAAAAAATTATCTTACATATAGTTACCTTACTGAAGTATTTTTCTAGTCATTCTACTATAAACTTTTCCCTCTTTTTTTAAAGAATTCTTCAAAGATTTAGAATTTCTGAGTGTGAAACTGCTACGTTGCAAAGCAACATTCCTGGGTTTTGTATATGAACTATGTTAAATATTTATTTCATGGAGGAATTCTTTTCCCCAGAAGAAAACGGCAAAAAAAATTGTATTTTTCTAAAGCCTCACTAAATTGCTTTCTAGTCTTTCTTTCATTATCAACCTTCCTTATAACCAGTGATTTTCCCTACCAACAGCCCCAACCACCATCTTTTCTTCTGTGTCCGTTATAAATTTTAGAAAAATCAAAAGTAAGCTGTCAACAGGAAAATGTGATTTATACCATTTAAGAACACACTTCTGAATTAAGTCTAGTGCATGGGAGAGCTAGAAACCATAACATAAAAAAACAGTTATTGATTAGTTAATTGCACAAGAGATGTCTATCATCTCTTCCCACGAAGGGACAGCCACTACACTTTAGCAATTGTACATGTACGCATTCACCGTAGATCCCTGGGATCTGACAAAGTTGTGGTTTTTTTAAAAGATTTTATTTATTTATTTCATAGAGAGAGACACAGCAAGAGAAGGAACACAAGCAAGTGTAGAGGGAGAGGAAGAATCAGGCTCCCTGCTGAGCGGGGGGCCCGATGCGGGCCTCGATCCCAGGACCCTGAGATCATGACTTGAGCTGAAGGCAGACACTTAACAACTGAGCCACCCAGGCGCCCCTCTGAGAAAGTTTTGATCAGCAGGTACTAGAATGGCGGATGGCAGGGGATTCTGTAGACTTTTGAGAGACTCTTCCTTCCCCTGGGCAAAAATTTTTTTAAAGATTTTATTTATTTATTTGTCAGAGAGAGAGAGAGAGCACAAGCAGGGGGAGCAGCAGGCAGAGCAGGTAGAGGGAGAAGCAGGCTCCCCACTGAGCAAGGAACCCGATGCTGGATCCTGGGATCATGACCTGAGCGCAAGGCAGACCCTTAACCGACTAAGCCACCCAGGCATCCCAAAACTTGGGCAAAATTAAACATAGAGATTTAAGATCTCGATAATGAGAAAGGCATTTTTCATTCTTCCTTCAGAGAAAATCCTAGAATCCACTGCCTAGGACTTCCGAATGTGGCATATTCTCCCTCATTCCCCAAACGGACTCATGAATAACTTTTTAGAGTTTCCTGTTTCTTTAATTAGGACTCTACTATGCTTTTTAGACCTTCGTTTTGGTCATCTTCTACTACTTTAAATTTCAGTTAATTAAATCAATACATGGTGATTAATAATCTACTTTGTGATTCTTATTTCTTTTTTTTTGTTACTTCTCATTTTTTAAAAAAAGATTTTATGTATTTATTTGAGAGAACGAGTGTGAGAGAGAGAGCATAAGCAGTGGGGAGGGGCAGAGAGAGAGAGGGAAAAGCAGACTCCTCACCAAGGAGGGAGCCCGATGTAGGACTTGATCTCAGGACCCTGGGATCATGACCTGAGCTGAAGGCAGACGCTTAACCAACTAAGCCACCCAGATACCCTGTTCCTTCTCATTTCTTATAACCAGAATAAAAGTGGCTTTTTCCTTACCATTCAATGTTTTTTAATAGAAAGAATTGTGGAATCATCACTGTGATCTACTTTAGAACATTTCCATGACCTCAGAAAGAAACTTTGTACTCATTTATAGTCACTCTCTATTCCCTTCATTAGCCTCAAGCAGAAAAAAATTTACTTTCTGTCTCTATAGATGTTCCTCTTTTGGATATCTCATATAAGTGGAATTGCATAATATATATATTTGTGTGTGTCTGGCTTCTCCAACTGAGCATAATATTTCTGAGGTTAATCGATGTTGTACCATCTTTCAGTATTCAGTACCTTTTTTTCTCAAGTAGTATTCCATTATATAACAATACCATATTTGGATATTTGGATATTTTTCCCACTTTGTGACTATTGTAAACAGCAAGGCCACAAAACATTTGCGTATGTCTTTTTACAGACGTGTTTGCATTTCTCCTGGGTATATACTTAGAGCTATAATTGTTGGGGGATAAGGTAACTCTGTTTTTAACATTTTAACATTTTTTAAAGATCCATATGTTTTTCCAAAGTGGCGGCACCATTGCATATTCTCACCAGCAAAGTTTATTTTTGGCCTCCATGAAATGACAGCATAACTAGGACGAACCAAGGAACTTTAAGAAGAATTTCTGCCCTGCTTGAGAGTTGTGAAGACAGGGGATAATCTTCTTCTGGACCACTTTCTGAATCTATTTTCTATTCCACAGGCTCCCTACAGTAAGAGGAGGCATAAATGTGTTCCACAATCAACACCATGAAGTTAAAATGAACCCTGACTTGCCAAGACCTCCCTTGTTAGAATGAAATGCCCCTCCCTGTGCTCAAATACACACAAACACGATTTTTAAAAATGCTTGTTAATTCCTATTCATATAAAGAGGCAAATACTTTCCTCAGCTGCTCTGTTGTATAAGAGTTTACGTTTATTGCTTTTTTAGAGTTGAACTCCGAATAAACTGAAAAAAAAAAAAAAGGAATAATGCTTTTTGCATTGTTATATTCAAATACGATTGAGAAGAGAGGGGACACATTTCTTCTCCTGAGCGGCCAATTTCATATAGCTGAGAGCGTGATATATTACATAAAATCTATTCATTATTCTAGCCGTTCAAGTTCAAGCCGAGGTTTAAGGCAGACTAATGGCTGTCGTGTGAAGCTACTGCTTGTCTTCAGTGAACTCAAGCAAAAAAACAAGGAAACTGGGAAAGGACAACATAGGGAGTCGAAGAATATTCATATTGACGGAAAACGGCTTCAAAAGAAGCTTCTTGCATTGAATTTGGCAGTGGTACAAGTTACTTTAAAATGCTGATTTTTGGTGTTGAAAAGTTACTGTGTTATTAGGCTGGGATGAATTAGAAATTGCATTATTAGAAATCATATTTTAGAAATATAGAAATTTCTATAGAAAATTCTATAGAAATCAGATAGAAATTATATTTTATTGCTTGCTTTGGTGCCAAACTTCATTCTACTGCCATGGTATAATGTCACATATGCTGAACTAAAAAACAATATGTTGTCCACTTTCTTCTTGTGCTTTATCGTATGAACTGAGAAAGAAGAGAAGCAACACAAGTAAAATTCTAGAAAAGCAAGTATGCTTGGAGAGCTCCAAAAGAGTCAGATATTTCGGGGCGTCTGGGTGGGTCACTGGGTTAAAGCCTCTGCCTTCGGCTCAGGTCATGATCTCAAGGTCCTGGGCTCGAGCCCCACGTCGGGCTCTCTGCTCAGTGGGGAGCCTGCTTCCCCCTCTCTCTCTGCCTGCCTCTCTGCCTACTTGTGATCTCTGTCTGTCAAATAAATAAAATCTTAAAAAAAAAAAAAAT